>JAMKCH010002253.1:0-89005 GCA_023653785.1 Ophioderma brevispina | reverse complement strand
CCGGTCATTTATACAAAATTGTTACCATTGAAATGTGGATAAGCGAAATAACAGACTACAGAATCAAGCCAATTCAGTGAGCTCATTGTATTTGCGCGTACGTATGGGATGGCATGTCTCTAAAACGTGCACCCGGGATACAACTTCTGTTAAACAGGTGTCTCTGGAATGGTATTGTGTTCGGTAGACCAAGATGCCCGGCCGTTGCTCCATTCGTCTAATGTACAATTACTGTTGTGTAGCCAATCCATTGTGAGATTAGTGGTTACAGTGCGACTGCGATAAAACTAAATATTACGCGACCCCTTTTTAGTCTGGGGCCAAAACTAAAAACCCAAAAATAGCGTCCGCACAATTTTTTTTGGCTGTTTCTACATCCTGAAGACCTACTGATTGAGAAACTGAGGGGTGCCAAAATTGGACCCTTGAGCATTTTGAAATATCCAAGATGGCCGCCACCACATAAAATAAAAAAAAAAAAAAAAAAAAATAGCCAATCAGAACCGCCGCAAATCGCGTGATTATTCTCGAACAATGGCGGACGAGTTAGGCGAGACCGTCAGCAAATGGTTGACCGAAGTTGAAATTATTGAAGAAATCATAGAGATCTTTACTGGTGAGTATATTGTATGTGTCGGTCACAATTCATAGCATTTACAGACAAAGTGTGGAGAAGCATTAAATGTTATTACTGTAATATCACTCGTAAATACGGCCCGGGAAATACGGTAGTCTGCGCCAGGCTAGGCCAGGCCTGTGCATGTACGAAACGCACAGTCATGCATGTCACGGGCATACCATGATCATGCACGTCATGCATGCCACAATCGTGCATGCATGTCACACTGAATCATGCCAATGATGCGCCACAATATTCATTCATGTCACGATGCTATGAATTATGACCTACACATACAATATACTCAACAAACAAACAAAAATTCACAAAGAATCACAACTCTAAAAGAGTGAATTGGCTAGTTCACGCTTTACCCCACAGCTCTAAAAGAGCGACTAGTTCACTCTAAAAAGGAGTGATCACTTCACTCTTTGCTTAGAGTTATTTTTTTCACTCTTTATTTAGAGTGGATCTCACTCTAAAAGATGCGTCACTCAGCTGTAGTCTGGGGCCAAAACTAAAAACCCAAAAATAGCGTCCGCACAATTTTTTGGGGCTGTTTCTACATCCTGAAGACCTACTGATTGAGAAACTGAGGGGTGCCAAAATTGCACCCTTGAGCATTTTGAAATATCCAAGATGGCCGCCACCACATAAAATTAGTAATAACTTAGCTTCTAAAGCAGCTATAAAGATGATTCTAGTGTCTTTGCATGGGTTTTTGGTGTCACTGAATTCAAATTTGTACTATTTTTAAATACCAAAGTATGCCCTATACTGAAATCCAAGATGGCCGCCAAGATGGCCACCACCACATATAATTAGCAATAGCTCAGCTTTTAAAGCAGCTATAAGCATGATTCTTGTGTCTTTGTATGGGTTTTTGATGTCAATGAATTCAAATTTGTACTTCTTTTTAACATGAAAGTCTTCCCTATACCAAAATCCAAGATGACCGCCATCACACACATATAATTAGCAATGTCTCAGCTCTTGAAGCAAATACGATTGTAATTGTGGTGTCTTTCTATAGGTATATGGGTATCATAATTTCGCATTTCTACTCTTTGAAAGCATTACAGTGTTTCTTTACACTAAAAGTGAGAGTTGGTAATGGCATACAGGTGAAATACGAATGCAGGTGAAATACGAATGCACAAGTTCGTCTCTATTTGGCAAAGCATTCAAATACTCATATGATGCAAACGTTGACAAAAAGGTAGTCTTAAGTTAGCAGACCATTTAACTGTGAATATAATGCACAAACTTACATTATGGTTTTACTGTAAGGTAACAAAGCATTCAAGTATGGTGATGATGTACATGTTGTCATCATACGGTAGTTCGCAGTTGGCAAAGTGTTCAACTATGAAAATTACCCAAAAGTAGTTGTTATGATCGTATAGTCTAAAATTGGCAAAATATCCAATTACAAAGATGTCGTTCATGTTTTCTTAATATGGTATTCAATATTTGACAAAGCGTTCAACTATGAAAATCATGGAAAAGTTGTAATGAATGGGAAGTTGGCAAATATAAAAATTTTCCACAAGTTGTCATACTAAGGGAGTTCATAGTTGGCAAAGCATTAAAATATAAAGGTGATGCACAATTGTCTTAATACAGTGGTCTTTATTGGCAAAACATTCGAATATAATGATGGAGAATATTTCATAAAAGGGTAATCTAAAGTGGGCAAACACAAGTTTAGATGGTAATGTAGTCTTAATTGGCAACTTGTTCATCAAGTCTGAAGATAATCGCATAACATATCCATATTAACTACTCTTTGGAAACACTTCAAAACAAAAATGAAGCTCACGTTGACATAAGAAAGTTGTGCCAATTTTGCAAAATAAAATTAAATAACACGAATTAGAATTATTCCTCAGTTTCTTCTTCATCAGTTTCTTCTTGATCACTTTGGTCAGCTGAATCATATTTAATTTTAAAGTCCACTTATTTTGACAGTTGCCAACCTTCTTGCATTCACAGAAAATTCACATTTGCCTGAAATGCATGGTGGATCAGATTCACAGACACACGATTCAATCATTCAATTGGTCGGATGGGGTCTTCCTTTGCGATAGTTTCCCACCCGTGTCAGAATAAGGTCAGGTTTTTTTCATCTTAACCAAAACATTGAATAATGCGCTCTGTCCGCTTTGGTCTCCTTTTTCAACGGTGAATTTGATGACATCTTTGCGAAGCCTGTTTTCGGTGGTCAAAGAAAGACCATAAATGGCTCGATCACTATAACAACACAGAAGTGTCGTCCACATAACGTTTCATATACGCGTGGATTAGTGCATCCTTAGGCTTCCGCTCAAAAGGACTCCATAAACAGGTTAGCCACTGTTGGGAAACGAAAGGAAACCCATCGTTTCCCATCATTTTTGGAGTATGGTCGCCTTCAAATATGAAGTACGGGTGTTCGTCAAACAAAATCCCACATCCTTTCCACGTCAGCGATGCGGAGGGATGTCCTGTCATCAGTGGTCACTCATCTTTGATACGGTCCATGTAATGCCATGCCTTCCTTTCAGATGAGTCTATCTAAGCGATTCCACATCACAGGATACTAGCATATCTCTGTGTCTTTGAGGGTCAGAGTAGAAAAGAACGTAGGTAAATCCTCGTTTCTTTTACCTGGTGTCTGTTCTTTACTGTCAGAGGTTGAAGTAATGCAGGTCAACTTCCGTGGCAATGCCTGAGGGTCGGATAGCTCCATACGAAAAACAGAATAAGAATCCCACGGGTGTTTTTAAGACTACTAACATCTCACTACAAACACCTAGTACGACCCAAGACCATGTTCCCCAAGGAACTTCCAACCAGCGGGTATCCTACCTTAAGTTCCTTGTGGATCATGTGACAAAGGGTACATTTGTGAAAACCGGCAGATCATTTGACAAAGAGAACAGATGAACACCAGAAAGCGATTCAGACGGGCAACACACAAAATCGGCCTATCGATCGTCCGAACATGTGTGGAATGAACCACTAACATTGACTGGGACAGACTAAAATTCTGGACGTAACACCAATTGACTGAAAAGAAACTCATCAAGTACCCCTACATCTAGTCTTACCCCTAACAACTCCAATAGGGACAAAGGAGCAAGAAATTCCTCCTGAATGGGTAGACTACTCCAGTATGCCTCTCAAACCGGAAACTTAATTACTGTGGTATCCTTTTACTCATCTTCTTATTGTTTCTTCCTCCTCTCTTCTCCCTCTTCTCCTCCCTTTGTGACTGTGAATATAAGTGAACATCATGACTGTTTAGTTTGGGTGGCCTCTGATTATTGTTTCAACTAGAGTATCAAAGTTAGCCTTCCAATTTGGAGCCTCTAGGGTAAAGATACTTTTTCTACTCAGATAAAGATCCTGTCACAATAAGTCGATGTACTAACTGTTCGCTGTTCTTGAAGAACTTTCGCACGGGGCCCTAGTAGTTTGTTGTTCTTCTTTCTTGTGTAGGACAGCAGGCTAAATTGTTGTAACTGTTGTGCCATCACACTGTTGATTGGTTGGTTTTGAAAGTCTATGTCAACCGGTGGACGAAAGGTAGCGAGGGCACTCATTGAGAATAAGATCCGCATACAGTCTGTGATGGAGAGCACATTGGCAGGCTGGGAGACTGGTCCCGCCAGCCCATCGGTTCATATTGCTGTTGAAGAGACCAACTTCCTGTGCGAATCCGGTTAAGGTGACCCATTCCTGCGTAAGATTGCTACCAGGTTTGTAGTTTCTTTCATAGTTTTATGGTGATTGGTCTGGTTCTTGAATATCCTAGCCCTGTCTATATTCCATGTCCTGTAAGATGTCGATGGGTGCTGGACAGAGTTTTTGGCAGCGTGTCGACGCAAGGTCGACGAGAGCGATGTCTCTGTCTGCCGAGCTGGTGAGATTCTTTACAGTGTTATGCAGCGGTGTTGAAAAATGATTCGATAAGCTGACTTGTTTTTTACATTAATTAGAATGACTTTTTATGGTGGAAGAGACAACTCATTTCTAATCTGGTGCTGTCTACTCCTGCTTTTCCAGCGCAAACCGCTCTGTTTTGTTGCATGCACCCTTGATACGAAACTCAAAGTACGATCAAGTCAGGTAGACATCTGCTTTGTAAGCTTTTTTGGATTACATGAAGAACACCCCCCGCAAGTTTTGTTTTTCCATGTACTTTCCTGTGGATAATCCAGAGAATAACACATCCGTCTATTACGATGACTTCTGGCTGAGCGGACTGCTCTAATCTGTAGCTTTTTTCTTTCTTTCTCAATTTGTCGACCTTGTCTTTGTTATCCTCATATCACCACTATCCACAAAACTTGGAAGTTGGTATTGGTCCTAACTTTCGTAACAAGAAGATTTCTTTACATCCACATTGAGTGATGTCATCAAACCACAAAGAAACTTAAATGACCACTAAAAAATCCTAAGTGTTTTTGAAGAATGAATACCATTCTAATTTGCCTCTTGCTTAACCCCTTGGTAATGGTGTAAACTATTAAAACCCTCTGGGGCAAACTTAATTCATATTCAGATAGCAACCCATTCTCAGCAATTCACCAACTCAGGGGCTATCCTACTAAACGATATCGATCAAACAAGTTGGATGGTGATCAGGACTGATATCAGGATCAATTGTAAGTTTGGAGTTTCTTTTGTAAAGAATTTGTGCTAAGCAGCCTGAGTTTTCCTGATGCAGAAATAATGATAACATTGAACACGATACCATTAACATCTAATTAAAGACACTAAAACCCAAATCGTATGTTTCTGAAGCCTGAGATGACATCTAAGCAATTTTTTGTGGCAGCTAATTTGTTGGCCCGTTTGGCAGCCATCTTGGATTTTGGTTTTGTGGAAGGCTTAATAATTTAAAAGAGTACAAATTTGAATTTTTTCCCCCCCCCCCCTTCTTTGACACAAAAACCTCCTACAACATTAGAATCATCATTGGTATTAGCGGTAGAAGCTGAGTTTTTGCTATTACATTAATGTGGGTTGCGGCCATCTTGGCGGCCTCTTGGATTTCGGTGCTAGGGAAACTTTAGTGTTAAAAGAAGTACAAATTTGAAATTCTTTGACCCAAAACCCATACAAGACACAAGACATCCTCATATAGCTGCTTTATAAAAAGCTGAGGCTATTGCTAATTATATGTGGTTGGGCGGCCATTTGGTGGCCATCTTTGGATTTCGTATAGGGAAGGACTTTAGTGTTCAAAATGTACATATTGGAATTCATTGACACAGCCAAAAACCCATACAAAGACACAGAATCATCCGTTATAGTGCTTTAGAAGCTGGTTTATTTGCTAATTTTATGTGCTGGTGGCCATCTTGCGGCCATCTTGGATATTTCAAAAATGCTTCAAGGGTGCAAATTTTGTCAGCCCCTCGTTGGGGGAGTCTCAATCAGTAGGCCTTCAGGATGCAGAAACAGCCAAAAATTGTGCGGAGACGCTTACTTTTGGGTTCATGCAAAAAATGGGGTTTTGGCCCAGACTATTAAAATGTCCACGTTTCATGGATGTTAGTGTTTGGCCAGACTAAAACAGTGTTAATCACAAAATGATATCTAAACACCCCTCTTAACATCTTTCTCAAATCACTGAGTTTTAACAAAGGTGTTTGCAATAAAAAATTCTAAACGAACTTCGCTTCCGATCTTGGTGTGCTCACACGAAGTTCTAAAGGATGAGGCTTGTGGCAAACTTGCACGTATATATGCGCATGGGATATATTTTCGCTGGCGTATGTTTCGGTATTGCCAGTCGGCGTTGTAAACTAACCACAGGGAATAAACATGGTAGCTTACTTGATCGTTGTACAGTTGTCTATATTGGTCGAATAAATTGGGACCAATATATACAACTGTACATGGAGTACTTCTTATTTATTAGTAAGGGGAAGATAGTACTATTCTAAATCTGAAAAAAATTCATAGTGATAGAGTTAATATTTTAAAAGATATTACCCCAACAATCAAGGAACCCACAGGAACCATTTTACAAAAAATTAGGAGCTGGTAACCACGTGACACAAGATGGCAGTGAAGAACAGAAAGGCAAAATACAAGATTGATTGCAATCCCATTTACTTCCATATTTTGTGCAGAAACAAGTTTACTGTGTCAACTAACTGAATTACATAATATACGTAACGATAAATGATAAAAACATTACATTATTGGTGATTAAAAAACGTTCCAAGGACGATATAAAACATGACTAAGTCATAGACAAATCAATACATACAATGATAAATGCATTGGACTGCAAATTGCTTGCAGCTGAAAATAATGTTACAATGTCAGGAAATGTACATTTAAAAAAAAAAAAAAAAAAAAAATTTTCAACAAAAAATGTTTTTCAACTCCATACAATATCAGTATATTCATTATGTCATTGAAAAAGTTTTAAACAACATTTATTTTTTTTAAAAAGATAACTGATGATGATGATGATGATGATGAATGATGAAGCTTTAATCCACGGTTGTCTATTTGGACAATACGGACCTATACGAAGAGTTTGTGATCGTACAGTCCTAATTCATTCTTTTAGGTGTGTTACAATGCATGTTTATGCATGTGGTTGGAATTATAGCTTCATATTGATGGTTCTGCATGGTGGCGCAAAACGAACAGTGCCGTATTTGTAGTTAATAGGGCCTCCAATGTTGTTAAATTGGTCCGGCAGGTTAATGATTTCTGGGGTCATATCAAAAAAAAATATGGTGACTCTAACTTATGAGCTTTTCAGGGACATTAGCTAACAATTCCATCTACCTTACAACAAAGAATTAGTAGTATGTGCTTTTGTTCGAAACTTATGGTGTCTGTCACCAAGTGTTGAGTTTTTTTTTTTAAAGGTGCAGTTTGTGATAATTATAAGATATTATATATAGATAATAGATATATATATATATATATAGATATATATATAACTTTGATTATATAGACGAATATATATATATATAAAATATCTATATATATATAATATATATAAGATATATGGGCCAAGAATATGAGAGATTTATTAGACATACAGAAGTAAATTTATAAGATATTATTTCAGTTTAATGGTAACCGTGAAGAGATTTAGTAGAGGTGCCAGATTATGTGTCTGTTTAAAAGACAAGTCTGCCCAGCCGATTTGGAGGCGTTAAAAACGAAGTATGTTGACTTTCGGTATTATAAGATCCAAGCAGTCCAATTTACAGTCGTCAGACGAGAAAGAATAAATGAACGTGCAGCGTGATTGCAGTGTTCTTATCAATATATCTACGTATCCGTGATATATGTTTCTCAGGTGATATGCGATGGTGCGGTAACGTTTGTGACAATGTGAAGCCATGTCTTGTTTGAATCAAAATATGCACCCAAGATTTCTGATATTTCGCGTATATTATTTAATACAAGAATTTCCAATTGTTAAAGTAATTTCTGGAAGACGATGGTGGTTAGTATGGAGGAAGAAGCAATGAAAATTCGTGATCTGAGTCATTAAGCTTCAGTTGTTTTAAAAGTATCCATGTTTTGATGTCCGAAAAAAAAAAAAGTTGCAGTTTTGAAGTTTTGAAATTGAAAACATTTAGTTATCCAGTGCAGTTGGATCAAATGATACATAAAACTGAGTATCGTCGGAGATACATGGAAGACATTAGTGGTAATATCCAATCTCGCCAACTGGAAGTTGTTGTAGCTTGCTATATCCAATAGGACCCTCCACAGAGCCCTGAGGGAGGCCAAAGTTGGCAGTGATCAGATTGAAGTTCACCTGCAATGTCAACTAGGCTGGACCAACCATTTACATATGAACGGAACCAGTCTAAGGCTTTTCATGCGACCCCAATGCGCTTGGATAAACGGGTGCTGCTGAGCGGTTCCATAATCCAGAAGCACCACATTCTTTATCTTATTTTGATGATTGACATCATATATCATGTTTGACCTTATCAAAGCTGATTCTGTTGATTGACATGCCCTAAACGCAGATTGATGGATATCAGGCCAGGCTATGTCGGGTCCTATGTCCGTTATTCTAGAACAAGCATTTTCTTCGATGATTTTTCCTATGATGTGATATAAGACTGATCTATAGTTTTTAGTTGCATTTTGTTTGTTTTGGCATCATTCAAAAGAGTTTAATTTCATCATCAAGCTTATTTATTCACGGAACACAATCCAAACAAAATTGTTTTTATGGAGGCCGTGAGGCAAAATATATATAAACCATACATAAACACACCTACATGTTTAAAACCCAAGTACAGGTAACTTGGCCTGGTGTACTTGGGAATGTACATGTACCTGTAAAACAGTATTGGTAAAATTGTAAAAAAGCGAGCTTATAATAGCCATTAGGTTGCACTATTTTTAAGTTTAAGATTTCCAAATGTTTAGAGAAGTATGATCCTTTGTACTTCAATAATCTAATCTTATCCATTCAAAGGCACGCACTGTAAGAAATACTTAACTGCGTTTGTTTTTAATCAGTAGTTTTCGTTGGTTTAGGAATGTGAATATTGATTTCTTCTGCTAAAATGATAGTAGTTCTTATTTGAATGAAAAAAGATCATTCAGACAGAATGGTGCCAGTTTATTAAGACCTTTAAATGTTAAGCTCATTGCAGTTAAAATCTTGCTTATTTGAAAGTGGAAGCCAATTAAGTTCATTACGGTACAATCAGCACGGGTGTTTCCCTGTTGAAAGCAAGCAAACTGGCACCACAAATAATGCGAGCTGCCCTATTTTGAAATTGTTTGGAGACGATTTTCAATAGTGAGAACTCATTTTCCCACAAACTATGGTACAATAATACAAGAATGGTGTAGCACAATAGCATTGTAAACGGTTTTATTAAGAATGTTACATGGGCAATATTGGGGGGGGTTTACATTTGGCTTCTTTTCACCATGTATAATTCCTTTTCAGGTCCTTCTTACGTATATGCTCAATATTCCCTCATTCCAAGTTATATTTTTCATCTATGATGACACCAAGATATTTACATTTGATTACTTTGGTTCATTAACATTAATTATAATAATGCTTTAGGTAATGAATTGAATTTAACCGTACTAGTCTTTTGTTGTAGAACCTAGATCATAAATTTCAGATTTTATTAACTTTTTCAAAAAAACACAAAAAAATTATTGATTTTAAAACCAGTTGTGAAGTTGGCGAATCCAGATCCTTATTGTATACTTCAATTTGTCATCAAGAGAGTTTTGAAGTGCATATTATAAAGCGGTAGCATCAGCTACTATTAACTTTAACAGTGGGAAAACAGCATTGGGTAAATCATTAATCAATCAATCAATCAATCAATATTTATTTTTGTTCATCCCAAGATAACACAAAATATAGTACGATTACTACTAATAACTGTGCTATCTATAGTACATGCTAAACTTGCCGTATTGATGAAATATATTTAGACAAACCCGTGATACTTTAAATAAAATACATCATGAGAAATACTGAAGGAATTAAGGCAACAGACCTTGCCAACATTAAAGGATTTTCTGCAAAAAAATTAAGATAAAATTAATATAAAATTAAAGAAACCGAGAATGGCCTATCTATTGAGCCTTGTGGCATCCCGGCTAAGATGTTTGAACATCGGATGATATACCATCAATACATGTGATTGAGGACATTACGAAGATTAAGTATGTAAACAATATTACATATTTTACTAGCAACATATACTTCTGTTTATTTAAGAGAGAATTTCATGATTTACTTAAGTGCGAAGGCTTCCTTGAGATCTAGCATACAAAGACCGATAATTATAAAAACTAAACCCTCATCATTGCATTAAAAACCAATTTTATTTTTCAGTAACATGATTATGAGTTTGCAGTTTAATATGATGGACGAAAGCCTGACTGATTATTACATAAATTCATTTTATTAAGGTATTGTTAGAATTGGTCAAATATAGGCCCCTCAATAACTTTAAATAGACAGGAGAATTGATCATTGGCCCTATAATTGCCGCCTGGACTGCAGGGTCTCTTGTCTTAAAAACTGGAATTACACTACACGGGCCCTTTCCAACTGTTTGGGAAAGTGAAACCTGGTGAAAGAGTGATAACCAATATGTTACCATAGGTGTGATAACCTGGGAGGTGCGCTATTTTTTAAGAGTCTGGAAGAATGTCGTCACATCCTGTAGCCCTTTTATTCGGTTATGAAGATAAAATTTAAAAACACATAATCACAGTAACTGTACGAAAATTAAATGTCCTATTATATAATATCCTCCGTAACATAATCAATATCAGTGACAGCATGTAAATTTTAGCTGCTAGTTTAGTCCCTACTTGAACAAAATAGAGTTTAGTCATTGGACAATCTTTAGGGATTATTTCCAGGGTCGCATCATCTTTATTCAGGACAGTGATAATTGAATGTTAGGTTTAGAAGGAATACCATTTCTAAGTTTCATTTCCCAGGTTTTCTTAAATGTTATTTTTATTTCAGCATACCTTTTTTATAAAATCTTTTTTTTACTTTTTTTTGCGAATTAAAGCATTTCATTATTTCTAGCAGCACGGAATTCCACTGAATAGGATCATTATCTGATAATTTAATAGCTGATAATTTAAGTTTGTCCCCTAGCAACGCATAATTTTAAAATAATTTATCATTTAACCAAGGTGGCTTCTTTCCTTCCGAACACGCTGCTTTTTTAGAGGAGCATGTTTATCAATGATAACATCCAAAAGTATTTTTTTCAAATAATTGCACACTGGTGTTAACATCACCACGGAATTGAATATCATTCCAATTGATTAGTTCTAATCTAAGTCCTGAATTAAGAGCCTTCTAATCAAATTTAGCATAGGAACGAAACTTTTATATTTATTATATTGCTTATTAGTATCATATATGATTATATAACATTTTTGTTTAAATTTTGTTTTACTCCAACGTACAGAAGTCATAAGAAGATCACTAAGGCCTACATGAATAAACCTGAATCAGAGATATTTTATTTTCTGAGTTAGAACAATACATAAGGTTAATTAGTGTAGCACTGAATTTCTGTAATTCTAGTTGTAGTATTGATTAATTGATTAGATGAAAACTTTACATATATCAATAAGTTTAAAAAGTATAACAGTGTGGTATGGAAGATAGTAAGATCACAATTTAAAATCCCCTATCAACATGTAATCTTTATCTCAGTTCATTGAAGTGTAATATTCATGCAGGGGTTGAATACGGTCAATGTGGTCGGTGGCCCTGTACCATAAGTTACACTAAATGGATGTACATTGGAGGAGTGCTTTCAACTACGGATTTCAAGAAGTATTTCAGAGTTAAGTCTGTGCTAATTATGTTAGAACAATTACGATTACTATAGAAAAATAGCTTTAGCAAAACCGCGACGAACTCTCTTCATTGTAACATTTTTGCACTGTTTCTATCATGTCTATACAAATAATAATCACTAATAGAATATCATTAGCATACAATATTATCATCCAGAAATGTTTCACTAAGCCTAATATATCAATGATGATTATTATTTTAGGATGTGCCTGAATTTGACAAAATTATGGTTTAAGACCTACGTACATCAATTGTGAAATTACAATTCCACTTTTCTTAGTACATCAAACTGTTTTTCATATTGTGAAGATTAGCAGTATTAGAATGAACAAAGTTATTGTAAGGTTACTTTGACAATAAAATCAAATCTGTTGATGGGTTCTTACAAACATTATTTACACATATCAATCTTTGAGATAACTAATTTTAAAAGGGTTAACCCTTGACATTTGTCCTCATTTGCACCATACGTGCTGTTATTTGTGTGTGCATGAGTAGGTTTTTTTTGTTGTTTTTTTGTGATGTGTTGTTGTTTTGTGTCTTGTGTTGGGTGTGATGTATTGTGCAAAGATTGGCTGTGAGGATAGATTTTCTTTTCTTAATTTACAACAAGTTTTACCCCAGACCTCTGTAGCAGATTGCCTTTATAAAAATCCCAGAATAAGTTTTTGCGTATTCATTTCACCTGTGTGGTGTGAGAACGTGGGGTAACATGGTCAACATGATACCCCTTCCTTGCACTCTGTTGACAATTTCTATAGAAGATTGAATTTAGTTGGGCTGACACTCTATTTTGCATTATCATCCCAAAATCTTGGTAGCACACCAACTGATGATGATTTGCGCTTTTTGGAAATTTTTTTGTAGCGACGCTTCTATCAGTGATCTGGATTGCCTTGTTCACAGACATCTATAGAAGCATGGGCAGTGCATGTTGGTCTCCATGCTTGGCAAAAATGATACCTGTGGGTTTGTATGGTTACTGTCTTCTACAAGCCTTTGGATGTCAGCAATTCTTTCTCCTCCTTTGGCTACTACTTTGGTTCTTACCTCTGTAAAAACCTGGCTGGGTCATTTTTTCTACAGTATGGAGTTTGAGAAAATACGATATCGATGCATTTTGGTTTGGCTCTTGATGTGGGTGTTATGGTGTCTTTTGCTTGGTTGGTGTGTGTGTTTCTCTTGGAGTTTGTTGATGAGTGGGTTTAGGTGGAGTAAGTGGTGGTGGGCAGTGTGTGTGACTGAGTTTGGTGTTGTATGATTTGCCGTGTGTGTCTAGTAAGAAATCTGTATGAGTTCTGACTTTGAATTGTTGGGTCTTTGGTGATGACACAAGCCTTTTGCATAGCCTTTGTTGCTACTGTTTGGAAATCCAGTGTTAGTTTTTCATTTAGGCTTGTGTTCTGGGCATTGCATGTGTTGTTTTCTTTCACATAATGATTGTGCGATTGTGCCGAGTTTTGAGTAAATGCTAGTCTGAGTTCTTGTAGTTTCTTCTTCGGTTTTTGGCCCCTATTGTGTTAGTTCGATCCCCCTGTCTTTGCTTTTTTAAGTCTCTCTATTTCATCACATGCATGTTTGTAGCCATAATTGATTCGCCACATTGTGTGGACTTATTAACGCTGTATCAGTCCAAGTTTGAGTTTCACAACTGGTTGTGCATGTAGCTTTTTGAGTTTGTATGCCCCACTTGAGTGGTTCCATTTGGCACATTCCTTGTTGATTTCAGGTGAAGACATCCACAGGGTAAACAAAAATCGAACATATCTTGACCGATTTCGAAACCGTGGACCAACGGGGGAAAGTAATACATGAGTGTTAGCGCTTTAGACCGCGCCCCATTGAGGAACTCAATGGGGCATCAGGGTGAGGCAGCAATTGGGAAAAAACCTGTAGATAGAGAAGAGTTCACAATTTGCGTGATGACTGGTAGAAGTTGAGATATGTTGTCCTTCAAAAACCAGGTTGGGATTGGATCAAGTTCACTTGTTTTGTTGGATGATTTAGTAATGACTTTAAGAACCTCAGTTTCAGTTGCTGGTCAAAAAGTGGAAAACTGAGGGATACTGGTGTTGGAAGATTCAGAAAATTGAGTGCATACATTATCAGAAGTATTTTGAGCATCACGATCGCGACGAATATTGAGAATTTTAGTCTTGAAAAATGCAGCAAATTGATTACTTAGAGACAGTGCACAGTCATAAAGTGGAGGGTTCTGGACATTCTTGTTGAGCAATAGCTAGCAATGTGTTTACAATCTGGTAGACATCCTTGCTATTACAGGATGATAACTTGGTTTTGAAAAATGATTCCTTGGCAGCAACTGTCAAGTCATGTACATTTCTCTTAGCCATTAAATACAATTCGCGGTCATCATCTGAACAGGATTTACACCACTTACGCTCAGCTTGGCGGCGATGACGTCGAGCAACATGGATGGATTATTGTAGCAAGGCATGCGAGTTTGAGTAATAATAATAATAATAATACAGTGCTTATAAAGCGCATAAACGTAAGAAACATCTCAATGCGCTGACATAAAATTATCAAAAGTAGCAGTGATGTACATTAAGAATAAGCAACTTGGAATTAATAAGCTTTGAGTCTAGACTTGAATTGTGTGAGAGATGGTGCATTGCGAATCTCGATTGGAAAATTATTCCACAGTTTAGGAGCAGCAATGGCAAAAGCTCTTTCACCGTATGATTTAGATACAACAACAATAAATCCCACAAGCGACGAGCCTACGGCGTACCCCTCCCCCGAAAATAGAAAGTGAGAGGTCCCACAAGCGACGAGCCTGCGGCGTACCCCTCCCCCGAAAATAGAAAGTGCGAGGGTAGTAAGAGTTGTTTAGAAACACAAAGCTTCACGGTGTGTATTGAGATGGCGTAAGAGTTGTTTAGAAACCTAAAAGCATGATGCATTGACCTACAGATGGCGCTATAGTGGTTTAAAGAAATATGAGGCAATCAGAGTCTGTGAAAGGGTATTCAGTAAGAAAGCCAAAATAGTTTTTTGTAAAATGAACGAAGACGCCGGGATGGAACATACTGCGAAACAAGTTCAGAAAGGTATGAAGGTGCCATGCCACTGAGAATTTTGTATGTGAGGAGGAGAACTTTGTAAGCAATCCTGTTTTGAACTGGAAACCAGTTTAGATCGTAGAGGACTGGTGTTATGTGATCGCGTTTTCTGTACAGAGAGACAAGACGAGCAGCGGAATTTTGTATTCTTTGGAGCTTTGAGGTCTCTTTGCCAGGAAGGCCAATGAGAAGACTGCTATTACTGTCCAATCTTGATATGACAAAGGCGTGGATGAGTTTCTCAGTAGTTGCTTTGTCCAGATATTTACGTATTTGACCAACCTTTCTCAGAGCAAAAGGATGCCCCTCGACAGATGTTATTAATATGGGGTGACATGTTTAGATGACAGTCAAAGATGGCACCAAGATTGCGAACAGTTTGAACTGGAGTAACTTGCGAATTACCGGCGGTGAGATGAGAGATTTGGGTACTATTGGCATATTTGGAAGTACCATGTAGTACCTCTGTCTTACTGTCATTTAACATGAGGTAATTGTTAACCATCCATGTTTTGATGTCACAAATGCACTGCTCAATTTGATTTATAGCAAGTGGGCGACTGTTAGGTTTCACAGTGACGAAGAGCTGCGTATCGTCAGCGTACTGTGAGCGTAGATGACACACGAGAGACCATGTGCATGAATGATGTCCTCAACAGGGGCCGTATAAGCAACAAACATAATGGGGCCTGCAGCAGAACCCTATGCCCCAGATCGTACACATAGGGTCCGATGCTTCATCAGCGATGACAACTTTCTGTTGCCTGTCCTTCAAATAGGAAGCAAACCAATTAATGACAGTACCTCCGACACCATACCTGCACTTTAAGCGATCGAGCAGAAGATTGTGATCGATGTGTCAAAAGCTGCCGTGAGGTCTAGGAGCACAAGGATGGCTTCCTCCTGGTTGTCAAGAGCAATCAAAAGGTCGTTGTAATAAATCCGAGTGAGGGCGGTTTCAGTGCTGATACCTCACAAATTGTTGCATTGCAGCACGCTCAATCACTTTGCTGAGGAAGGACAAATTTGAGATTGGGCGGTAATTTTTCTTCACCTCTGGGTCAAGACTGGCCTTTTTGAGAAGTGGTAAAACCAATGCAGACTTGAGGTCAGATGGAAAAACCCCAAGCTCTAAAGACTTGTTGGTTATCACTGTTAATGATGGCAAGAGAATATCCAAGATCTGTGAAAGTAAATCAGCGGGTAATGGATCCAAGGAGCATGATTTTATTTTGGATCCTTTGATGATTTCCAGAATGTCTTCAGGTGAAAGGGATGGAATTTGGTGAATTGAGTGGAACAGCTCTCATGTAATGTTACTGGCACGTGCTGAGCATCAGAGACGTCAAGAGCCAGACGAAGGGTACGTATCTTCTCATGGAAGAAAATAGTGAAGTCCTTAGCAAGGTCATTTTTAGAAGTGTGCGAAGGCAGCAGTTGCGATGGGCGGTGAACAGTAAGTTTATCAACAACATGAAATAACTGTTTTGACTGCAGTTTTCAATCTGCTGTTGGTGATAGCGTTTCTTTGCATTAATAATGGCTTTTTTGTACTCCATGGATTTGTTACGGAGAATTTCTTTGTCGACAACAAGGCCAGACTTCCTGAACTTTCTTTCAAGGGAACGCTTTTCACGCTTCAAGGTACGCAATGATTCGTCATACCAAGGAGTATTTGGTCTTGATGAGATCTGGCGAGAAATAACGGGCGCATGCTTGTCAAGAAGTTCACTGAGGACCGAGTTATATTGTTTAGTTAGATTGTCGATATCCTTAGAAGGATTGGTCAGAAAGGTAGAGTTTAGTACATCTGAACGAAACATTTCCATATCAATTTCGCGTATCTTGCGAAACTTGACAGTGCGCTTGGTGACAGTGGGCCGAGACAAAGCAGCATTGAAACAAATAGCACTATGTTCAGAGGGAAGGCTATGAATCACAGACATGTCATCCACACAGTTTCTTCGCTGGTGATGAGGAGGTCCAGCATGTGACCACGTATGTGAGTTGGTTCATTAACCAGTTGGATAAGAACGGCTGACTGAAGAATGTCATTGAAGGTTTTGGTGTCACGGTCATGAGGATCGTCCATGTGAATATTAAAGTCACCACAGATGATGAAAGGACATACAGTGACACAAATTGTCAAACAAACAAGTCAAATAAGGAAGAGGCAAATTCATTGTGGTTAATTTTAAGGTAATTGCGCCTAGTCGTAGTTACATACATGGGCTGTGCCGGGGGCTGTGGCTTTGGAAGATCTAATGTAAAACATATAATACAATGATCTGACATTAATTTGTCTTCAGTATGGCAATCAGATAAAAAAGTATCATCCACCGAGTGAACACTAAGTCTATTCTATTGTATGTCCGTCTTTGTGGGTTGGACCACTTTACATGTTGAGTAAGTCCGGACAGCAGATGTACTAGATTGAAAATTGAATGACATCGCTTTTCGAAGGACAATCCCAATGAACATTGAAATCTCCAAGCAAAATCAGTTTGCATGGAAGAAGAGAAATAACACTCACAAATTTGTCAAATTCATTCAAAAACATAGAATTTGTCAATCCATTTTCTGTAGAAGGAGGTGACCTATACACAACAACAAAATTAATGGAGTGAGAGCTATTGGTAATATATGCATATTCAAAATTAGAAAATTCAAGATCATCAACCTGTTTGATAAGCATCTTAAGAGGAGATTTAAACAACATTGTAATCCCACCACCACGAATTTTAGAATCCCTAGGCATATTTAAGAAAGCATTTCCAGGTGGTGTACATTCACCAATAACTACATCAGGATCTTTATAACCCCCGTCTTACGGGGGGGGGGGGGACTAGTGAACTTCGCTCCGGTGCGCTAAAATGCTAACAACTTTCATAAAAAGCTTCTAGGTAATCGTTCTCTCATCCTTTCCGGTCATTTTAGCGAAAAAATGTGAAGGTAGCACCTCTACCGGGGTTAGGGTGTGCCGTCAAAGACGAAGGGTACGGGGGTGGTTGCCACCCAAGGATATTTTATGGTGTATTTTTGAAAATATTATGCACAGTATGGCTCTATGTAAAACTAGCCAATTGCCATCATTTAGAGCTGAAAACCGCATGAAAATCCGATATTCCTATGTTTTTAGCGTAAAATCGGATTTTCGCCTATTTTCTGTGGAAAATGCCAATTTTGCCGCCTCGCGGACTTGATGACGTCATTGTGACGCTATACTAGGTATGCTGGTACTTATTTTAGTATCAATGGAAAGAGGAGGACCATAGCTATCCACTGGTATCAAAATCAGAGGCATCGGGTGCTTTATAACGAATTCTCAAGGAAGGGGGTCGTAACCACCCCCTTGGTAAACCGTGTTACAAAAAAAAAAAGCTTGGTAAGACGAGGGTTAAGCCAAGATTCTATTATATCTACACCATTAACACATACATGTATATAGTCAGCAAGTCCAATACTTTTTGTTCCTCATAGAGCGAGCATTCCATAAACACACTTTTGTTCTGTTCCAGAGGTTACATCAGAGTTATATTTGGGCAGAGCTTTTAAATTATTTTTTATTTTAAATTATGATTTTTTTTAATTGATTATGATTTTTTTGTTGATTTTCTGATTTTTTTCATATCACTGATAGCGCCTTTAATAATGTGTCTACTCAAATATCAACATATCTTCAAACTATAGCCTCGATAATATGGATAAAGCTGCATGAGTAGAAGTGACACGAATAAAAAAAATCAGACTATAGACCAGCAGAGCAGTGTAGTTTGTGTATATTCATCAAATGTTGTATTTTTCAATACCCATCGGTCAAACATCAATACTCAAAAGTGTCCTTTAATCCCTGTTGTGAACTCGTTATGGCGCACTGCACTAGCTCAAAAGAGGACTTTTTTTGACCTCAGCCTTTGAGCATTGTAATGTATAGTCTGACTGACGCGATATTTTATGGAAAGCTTTATATATAGCATAACCAACCCTCGTATACACTGTAAAAATAAATTAGTCAATCTTCTTAAAAATTAGTCCTAATAGACATCATTTTGACTCCCCATCATCATGGCCTCCGTCAGTCGCAAGCGACTATGGATAAAGCGCCCACATTGAGTGGGGGCGATGCCAGGGCAATTGCTATGGAGATCCGTATGTTGCCCATGCACATGAATCCCCCG
Source organism: Ophioderma brevispina (assembly GCA_023653785.1). NCBI lineage: Eukaryota > Metazoa > Echinodermata > Ophiuroidea > Amphilepidida > Ophiodermatidae > Ophioderma > Ophioderma brevispina. Next base: position 69,760 of record JAMKCH010002253.1, on the reverse strand, counting down.
GGGAATCCCCCTCTCCACGCTGAAGACAAATCCAAAGGAACGTCGAGAAACGATACATTTTGGTGCCAGCAGCGTCGCCGGAGTTGCCGAACTGGTGTTGAGTAGAGCAGTAAGTCGCATACGGGACTCAACTCCGGATATCTCGGGGTTGTCTCCCCAAGCCCTTCCTGCAATCAGGTGAGTCTAAAGGCAGCGATACTACAAAGTCTGGAACACACTGGACGTTGAACCTGCTTGGTTTCTTCCGCCTTAATGTGTATGTTCAGCAGCATTAGGTTATTTAATGGCCTAATTACGAGACTAACCCCTACAAGGATATAAAGGCAAGTTACAGCATTTGTTCCAGTTGCCAACCAAACTGGAGTATGGCGATACACCTGTCCACCAGTACCAACCACCGACCATTTTGTGAGTATGTCCCCGCAGGCATGTATTGTTGGTATCAGGGAATATGAACATTCCCGGGCAAAGGTTGCCTGTGACCCTACCTAACGATGTTAATCCATTAAACCTAGGCAACTGGAAATGCTGAGAAGAAATGAACACGAAAACGGAGGAAAAAAAGAGACTATTGGGAGGTAGAGGTCGCGCAAAATCCTCACTCTGGAGTAGACACAAATCCAGCCCACCATCATTTTGACTGAAGGTAGTCAAAATGATTTGTCTTCGTGGGACTACAGACTGTCCCCCAAAAGAAACAATCAAACTAAACAATTTAAAAACTATAGCTGCATTTCTTTGTTACTTTATTGTCCCAATTAAAAACCAAAATGAAAAATACCACTTGCTTAATTTTCAAAGGTTCAAGAAACTTTAAGTCTTGTGGAATTAAATGGTTTCAAAGAAAAGAATTGAAGAAATCCTGCCTGTGAGAAACGATAACAAGACGGCCAATTAGGACGGGTGAATACTCCCCTAAATGGACCCCTTTAAGGACTTTTTAAGACTTTCAATGATCTCAAAAGTATTTCTGGACATGTTTAGAATGTCAAAGGATCAGTTCTGCAAAGTAGTGTGCGCGCGCCGCACCGGTGTTGGGTGTGTGTGTGGGGGGAGGGCATGACGAATTTCTTTCTTTCCCGCCCTGATAGACCGCCGCCACCAATATCCAGTACGGAGAGCAGAGAGTAATTGTATGATCAGCATGCTATTTATAGCCGGCTCCCTATAGGCGGTTCAGTATTGAACATTGCCAATAGTAGAATGGATTTCTAGGCCATTTCTAGTTGATGGAATGGTTGTTTTATACTCATCATCATGTCTGATGTGTTTTGATAGATTGGTACAATAAAAAATCACGATTTTACCACAAATGGAAACTTTGCTGACCAACTGCACCAAATCCATATGTAGAGTAATGTAAAACGATATTATGTGAGATATGCATTTTTATCGGACGTATGTCTATATATTAAAAATTGGTCTCTTTTGAAAATCCAAAAATGTGCTGACAGAGACAGTAAGTGTGCACGTATTGGGGGTAGGTACGGCCTTTCGCAGGGAGAAAAATTGAACTTCGGTCACAGTTTTGGAAGCGGAAGTGGTGTTAGAGCTATAAATTGGTGTTATGTATTGAAGTCTTCTCCAGGGCCGTAAAGGATTTGTGTTGTGTTTTGGGTGGAGGAAACGGGTTGATTTGGGATGAATTCTGAGGCAAGGTATTTAAAGAAAATGGAGCCACATTCTAGAGACTTGCCAATCCGGAATACTCCATGTTTCTAAATGGGGGTATCATATGAGGAAATGTAATAATGAGTATGCTGGGAGAGAGGTGGTGAATAAAATGTAAAAATATTGGAATCTGAAGGCATCTTGGATGATTTTAAAGAGAACATTTTAGATGTATTATGAAGAAGGATATAAAGTTGGTTTTTTTTGTATCGGACCGGAATGTACCTTTTTTTTGTATATTTATTCTGGGAATTACCTAATTGCGGCGTATGCGAGCTCTTAGCGGGCCGCATATGACTGGTGGGCCGCTAGTCTAGCGGGCCGAAGGTTGGACACCCCTGTAAGAAAACTTAAGAAGATATATTTTAAAGAAAATCAGACTTTTGACCCCATGTGATGCCTAGATGACCTCGACAGGGGTCAAAGTCATGGGACATTTTGGAGCTGAGTCGGCAGTCATTTGGTGTAAGTCTTGCCACACATTAACAAAACCACTGTTAATTTTATTGGAACGTGACCGAAATGTAGATATTCATGCAAAGTTACACACATAGTTCTGAGAAAAATCACCATTTTTTCAAATAATCATATTGCACTTTATCAATTCACATGATTTTGTTGTCAATCGCTTATAATCTCTTAGGGTTACGCCAATCTTGAATATTTTAGCAAAACCACTGATTTTTGAAGTATTAATTTTCAACACCGTATCGTTTTAATTTTGCATAGAGTAAGAATAATGCTAACAATTTTCATGGAAAAAGTGTGTCCCTTCTCCGGGGTCCCTTCACAGATTAGAAAAGTCTTACGAGATACTAGTGATTGGCTGCTGTTTGAGAAACATAAGTAGCATAATGATTTTATCTTTGGCCTATAAATGTGTAAAACAATGCACAAGGAACTTAATTTTGAACATTAGAAACCAATCAAGTGGCATAGTAGAATTTTCAACATGTTTGAATAGGTCATTTAATGTAGGATAAGTTTTATATGGTTAATTATCTATACTAAAGGGACCATAGGTTGTCTTTTTTCCAATCTTATCAACTAAAACTTTTCCCATGCTTAAATGTTGGCGTACTTTGGGCTTCTTTTTGTTGCCCATGTTCTTTGTACAATTTGTTAGACAACTAAAGTTCTACATTTTCCTTTCTGGTAGCGAACTCAAGCTCCATTATATATATAGGCATAAATTTAGGACAACATTTCTGATATATATTATATAAATTATCGGCTATGGTATATTGGGCATAGATATTTTTTTTAAAAATTGTATGTGTAATAGTGATAGAAACATGTATACAAATTTGTAATATCTGATGGAATTTGTCCAATACATTAAAATCCTGTTCACAAAAGTCTCGTGTCTATCTCACAAAAGTTATGCACATGCATGTCTTAATTAAGATCCTTCGACAAACTTTCTGGATTTGGTTTTGCGATACACGTTTGGCCTTTATCTTACAAAGTGGAAAAAACTATATTTATACCAGCAAAATGCACCTGCACAATAATTAAGTTGGAAAGTTCTATAGTTACGCACGATTTAATTCTGTCATTGCCCCAAAAAGCATTAACTTTCTCTTGTTCATTCACCCAAAACGATTCTAAATTCGGTTTATTCGTCATTCAGAGTTTTCTATTCAGATTTTTATTCGTTTTGTCAGGTCTTCTAGCTTGTGCACACTAAACTACACAGCACGACATGTGAGGTGCGCTCTGCCATGCGGTTTTAAAATAACGTCTGGGAATGATCAAAGTTGAAGACATTTTTTCTCTACGTTTCTCCGTTCGATATTTTACTTCAAAAATGGCAATGGGAACACACTGGTCGGCTACAATATATGGGATGCTGTTTCTTTCGGTACAATTATTATCGTTTTGTATGCTCTGTTCAGCTCAAGGTGAGTTGTTTCACAGACTTGCACACACACACACGTTCTACACGTATAATGAACAACGCTTTCTTTTTCATTGGCTCATAAGCCTATCCTTATGTCTTAAGCCACAATCAGTCATTTTTTTCCAAATTCAAAATACCCATTTTGTCTCCAAATTGCTAGGTCATATCAAAACCTTATATAATTAGATAGTTGATCTGTTCTTTGTGAAAAAAGACACTAACGCATTGAAAGCGGTCTTTAAGATGCCAGATATACGACTGTTTTCTAGACCTGAAAAAAGTGGATCCGACTTTTACTAGTAACTATGCATAAAAAATCGTCATTTCTTGACAATAACTGCGCCACTCACAGAGGTTTTTACTACAACATTTCCATAGGCCTACAACATGCAAAATACTGACTTTGAGAGAATCGCTTGATAGTGGGAGTTAATTCTTCGTGTGAAAGAATATCTCGACCTTATATGTATTTCACAAATATCCAAGGCTTATAGAGAATATTTCAAAATTATTGTTTTCATATTTTTCTTTCAAACTTCGTATAACTTTTCATATGGTGCAATAGTTCATTGGTATTGGTAGAACACCAGCGGTGTCACCTTCGGAGCCACTTTAATCCTCTGTCTGATGCCTTTGAGCTCTGCTGAGCCAGATGTAGTAGCTCGCACGCCTGAATGCGAATTTTGGCACTTTCTCATGATAGCCCTTCCACTTCCTTTAGAAATGCCCCAGAATGCAGGGCAGTTGTTGACTGATGTATTAGAGATCGGAACCTCTGCTTCCTACATCTATTGGAAAGTAGATATGTAATCATCCGCTGATCCTCATTTCTTCCTAGCATATGCATTTGGATGGGTTCTCCTCATAGACACCGTCAGCTCATGATGATCACCGCCTTTTTTTTGGTAAGAGAAGAGGGTGATATCGGGTCTCTTAGCTTTCTCGTAATTTCTGTTTTGTGTTCCTCCATCAGGATATCCAGTCAATGTCCTTCGTTAGAATGTTGGTTTGGCGTCTGTCTTAGGCTTGGTAAGACTTGATTTCGATAGGTTGTCCCATCAGCTGTGCGCAAATTTATTGCAGAGACTTGAGTTAGATTCTCAGGTTTGATGATTTTTTTTTCTGGTTTGCCTCTTCACACGTAGGGTGCAGCTTGTTTTAAGGTTCGTTCATACTTCACTGTATCCACGTTGTCCAAACTACAGTCTCTCTTCCAAAATACTTACATTGCAGTACCCGAAAAAAATTTTTAAAAAAATTAAATTGATTTTTACTGGATTTGAGGTGAGTTGCGTTGAATTGCGACAGAGAGTAATCGATATATCGGCATGCAACGCACCGATATACGCGAGGTATGAACGGATCTTTTTCCAAAAAAAAAAAAAAAAACAAAAAAATCGACAATATAAAACACTCGAGCGGATAAGACATGGTTCGTTCCCCCCCCCCCTTCTTTTACTAAAAAAAAAAAAACTAAATATGCAATTACAGATGCACTCAAATGGCGCTATATAACATGTTTCATGGTGAGCCACTGTTTTTTATCTCCTACTTTCTGTAACAATTTTGTCCCCTACATGAAATAGAAACAGTTTCCCACTCGGCTTAATAAAGCTACGACTTTCTCTATGATAGGGCAACCTAACCATACCGAGTGCAGATGTACAACACGGCGGCAAACTGGATAGCAAAATGGGTGGGGTCAATCGAGGTATAGTCTACATATGGTCTAATATAATTTCGTCTACTATCCACATAGTCGAGCGATAGGAATAGCGATAATTGAGAGGGTCGTTGAATAATTTTAAAATCACCCGTGGAACTTATGGAAATCAGGAGAAAATAGGATAAATTCACAAAATATTTTTCCCAGCATTTTGTTTTGGTAAAAAAGAACTGTGATTCACGAGAATCAAATGTCACAACCCTATGCACGTAAAACAAGTGAAGAACAACTCTTGTTTTCGATGATTGTGTGATGCCCTAGACAATGTATAATACATCGCCTTATCTCGAAAAAAAACGACTCTCATTCTGCATTTTGTAGCATTCGTTTCCCCACTTTACCCCTCAAAATTGATATTGTTGGTATCAGAAAACGTTCATGTTTTTTCCTCATATATCCCATGAAAAAGGGGACACGAAACTTCCCTTTAGGAATACCGCGTGGTCACTACACAAGCATACTCACAAACTGTCTAATGGGCCATTGTGCAACGATGACTGCATTTTTGGCTGTTACATACACACTGTCGAGGTATTGTTAACAAGTTACTACAAGGCCAATTTTCTTCATGGTAGTTTACGCCCACAGCTACCAACCGAGTAGACATGGATGTCCTACCCACTAGACGTACCCTCGCCGGACAGGATCCGTGTATTTTTGCCGCATAGACGGATAGTGTACACCCAGCGGGGCCTGTCTGCACCGTCGTGAGTAGCTACGTGGTTACATCGGCTCTCATTCGCGCGCAGTATTTCTCATGGCCAATTTTTGTTTTTTTGGATATTTTTTGACTTATAGTTGCATTTTTTATTACCTGTGCGGGAATATGGGGTTTTTTTTGATGAGGCCCGATTTGAATTCGTAATGATTTTCCTAAAAAACGTTCAAAAAATGCTAAACGGAACCCGATTGTATAGCGCCCTCATATCATAAATTTTCATCCACTCCAACATGCCGCGTGGTAACACCACAAACGCGGGGTAGCTACTTGGTATCTGCGTGTCTACTCCGGTACGGTCTACCTTCTCTCCACCTTCTCTCCACCTAGTGGGCACCTACAGGTTAGCCATATGGGGTAGGTACAGCATAGTAGCCACATTACTGTTTAACTAATCCTGTGTACTTTGTAAGCCTTAGCTTGCAGCTACCGCCATCTCAAATTAGCCCACTTGTGTACTGGCATAGCTGCCGCGTAACATGTGTAGCTGCCGTATACACTACCATGGGGCGTGAGTAAGAATCCGGCCGTGTAAGCAAGATAAAATTTCTTTTGATTTGCTTGTCCTTTAATAATTAGGAACTTACCTTTTTTAAAATAAAAGAATACGTACCACACTTCTATTCTGTATTTTGGTCCTATGAACACACCTTTTCAAGTTACCATTGTAACAGTCACGAACAAGAATAACTTTCTTTTGAGTTGCTGTCCGGTTTTTGTATATTCTGAGGAACTTGTACCTTTTTTTTAATAAAATAATCCGCACCGCATACAAGGGCTCTTGTTTGGGCTATGAACACGCATCTTCCAGTTTATCGTAACAAGTCACTGAACAAGAAGAAATTTCGTTTCCTTTGTGCTTAGGTACTACACGTGTAATTCAATGTGAAAATTCTTCTTTTTTTCATATTTTTATTTTTTGCAGAAAAGAATCTTCAAATGTGGGTAGATAATTATTGTAAAAAATACTTTCAATAGCTATCCCCAAATTTAGCTATTCCGTTTCAAAAAATATTTGTCATGACTTCAAGCACCGTTGCCGTTACACGGAGCCTGGTTAGCAGAACAAAACACGAAAAACGGTCGGAAATGGCCAAATTTGAGAGGGAAAAAGTATTTTTCTGTACTCGCCCCCTTGGTTTTGTTTTTCTAATGGCCTGTACATGCCTACGGCAGTCTGGCACTCATCAAGCCTAATTTTAGCTTGTAACCTTTCACACTGATTGATGTTGGTGTGTATGCTGGCGCCGAAACTGGGCTATGCCTAAACGCCCGGTCTTTCGTCAGATGACCCTGTTACAAACTCGAACCTAATCAATAAGGGGACTTTACAAGGGGAGCCATATGTATATCAATCAATATAATAGACATGTTTCCGAATTCGGCTACCTTTGTAAAAGAACGCGGGATTCTACTCATGGGGTCTATGTGGGTGCTTTTGGCGTACAGATCGTATTTCCGTCATATTACATAATGCTTATTCCCTAAATGCCAAAAGCCTGATTTTTAATGAGTTTCATTGTAGAATTGTCCATAAAATCCGAATCGCCCGCAGCCCGGGTACGTCGGCAGTTCTGAGAGGAGGGCACTTCGGCACCCGGGTATTTCGGCACCCGGGTCGTTTCGGCACACAGTATGTTGTTGTCAGGAAGCATATTTGAGAATGATCCGGATATAAAATTGGGACACGTTTACACAAGACTGGAGACAATTAACTCATATTTCATGTGTATCTATACAAACAATCAGTAAATATGGTTTTGAACTGCCTTATAGTGGTTTTTCACTCACCATTAGTAGGTACTGGTATGATATTGCATTGTACTGTTCATCTTATTGATTCATCTGCGATTTAACTTTTCAAAAATTCTCCTGACCAAACTACAAGGCCCACAGTCGCTATTTTGTCTTTTTTTTTTTTTTTAAAGCTACCCATGTAGATATTTGATATTTAGAAAAAAATAATTTTTGACGCTATGATGCTTAATTAGCACCACGCATAATTAATTCGGTGACATTTTATGATAAAACTATATTAATTAAAATTTTAACACAGAAGACAGCTATTTTATGATTTTTTCCGGAATTAGGTCCTTCGTTCATCGGTATGTCAATTTATGGACTCCTATAGTACAAGAACAAATCGTTCGTTTCGAGTTTTGAACGCTTTTTGGTTTAATTCACTCCGAAATATTTTAAAACAAGGATTTAAAATCAATTCTATTCCCTCTGCTGCCCATTACCTGAAAATGCGATTATGCATTTGGTTATTTTACTGCCAATTATTCTGCAATAATGTGTCGCCATTGCATTCCTTTTATCAAGTTTTTAGTAATAGAATAGAATAAAGGGTTTGCAGTATCATGCATGTGGGTCTAATCACTGGCTACCGCCTATCACCCCTCACATTCGGTGAGGGGTGATAGGCCGTAGCCATCCTCGGGGCAATAGTATACAAATTTGTCTGCTATGAGGGCATGTTGAAACTTAGGCCCAAGGTGATCTCGAACCATACTCTGCCCCGAGGCGTTTCAACAATGGCTCCGAATAAAAAGCGGTCATATTTGTTTTAATACCGAATATATAGATTCTGATTGGTTAAAAGAACATTCAAGCAGGATCTAACACAGGCCCTATATCATGTGTAGCCCATTGCATGCATGCGGATGCAGCATGGTTAACAATTTTGTGTACTGAGGGTCCAAAACTTGTGAAGACTTACAATCCACCTTTGCTTGTGTTGAGAGTGATGTTGAGAGTCCAAAACGGCTTCTTGCCATTTTTGTGTCGGCAAGATGCGTACAATTTCCTTGCATTTCTTACATTATTGACTCCATGTCGCAGCTCCGAATTCGGCAGGTTTGACTGGCCTTCAGATGGCCGCGTCATCGGTGTCAAATTATAATCCTCGAATATCTTCAAGGTGTACTTTACCTGCCGGTTTGTATTAGCCCAATGAGCTGCATCTCTGATTTCCTTTCACAATGCTTCATCTACAAGCTCAAAGCTGCTACTGAGGTCTGATGCCGCGATTCAGCCATTTCACAGTACCAATAACAAAAATGCGATCAGGGCTTGCTTATATATTCATCTCCATCTATTGCACAAGCTTCAATATGTACACTACACTCATAATATGGATGAATAGTTCGTACGTCAGTCTTTTAGGCTGGGAAGAGGTGTCCCGCGCATAGTTCATGAACTATGCCCGCTCTTCCCAGGGCATAGCTCATTTTGGTTTCAATTCTGAAGCTAGTTGAATTTATGCCTCCACTTTTACACCATCAGATGACAAGGGTCTATCTATGCGGTATATAATGTGCCAATTTCCCTTCTATCCATGTAATTGTATACTATTGCCGCGGGCGTCAGGTGGCGTGATAGTGTTACAGGCACCTTATAGGGCGAATATTTTTTCCCCATGCCGTGGAAAATAATTGCTATGGCGAAAGTAGTAGATTTTATCAAATGATAGGCATATTTGTATAGGTTTATATTTGTATTCTTACATCTCATAATATTCATGAACCTAATATTACTCTTTCATTGGCAATCCTATACAAGTTCGGACTGTTTTTTTTAACCCCCAAACACCAATAACAACCCTCGTCCCCAGCCACAGTCAACACTGGTGAGTGGGTGTAAACAAAAGAGAAAAACTACATGGTTTTATAATACGTGGAAATAGGGCGCACTATTGTTCTCATGATATAAATTTATATTGTTAACGAACCACAGCCCAACCCTCACCCTTCGTGTTTTTCGGTGTGGGCCCGTAAGGGTACCTCCGGGAAAATAGTTTGCCCTATTTTCCCTCTAACCAACTATCCGTCGGCATTAATACACGATATTGTGTATACTGATTTGGGTTTTTTTGTTTTTTTTGTTTCCTTGGCTTTGTTTGTATGTTTTTTACAGCCACATATGAATTTATAGAAGAGCAACTTCTTGATGGAAGGTGAGGAACTTACCGTCGGTGTCTTACGAAAGGGATATACGATGGGGATGGCCCCCAGTTATGTAAACAATTGGTAAGGATCCTGTTTTTCTGTTACTTTATCCGTATTTTATAACTGATTCCTTTCTGTTGAAGAAGAATGTACTCATTTTGCGTTACACTTTTTTTTTATATGATGGTAACAAAGGCTGCCAAAATGTGCATTATGGTAATTTAGATGTATTTCTAATAATGTAGATCTCAAGTAATTGCTAAGTAATGAAGCTAATTAAGAGTAATTAAGCATTGAATACGACTTGCTGCACTACACTTTGAAAATACTGTGAGGACACCAAGTTGTCTCTAGCCACCGACTTTGCTACAATCCCTGGAAAAGTGCTCTGAAGATAAACAATGTTTTCCGTAGAGACAGTGATTTATGTCGTCAATCACATCCATTTACGTTTCGTCTTGGCACACAGCGCCTGCCATTTTTGAATCTTGGCAAACCTTTCAAATCTTCACTGGCGATAGGGATTTATCCTTTGGGGCTTAGGAAGATTATCAGGATTGGGGGGCCCACCGTGAGGCGCCGAATGGGGAAGGCAGTGGCGGCACCAGCACAAGGTGGGGGGGGGGAAAAAACAGCGATTTGGGGCGCAAAATCACCAGAATTGGTTAATGTCTGGGCCAATTCGGCCAATTTCGGGCCAAAATGTGTTTACATAAAATCTCAAACTTTTGGAGTTTTTCCCTAGAATTCACTTTTCCCCCCCCAATGTCCTTTTCCCAAAGAAGAAGTCTGGTGCTTATGCCATTGGGGAAGGGGGAAGGCTCTGGAATTGATGTTTTGGTTTAAAAAGTGATAGATTAGTTTGGGGGGGGGGGGGGCTCAAGGGTATTTGAGGCCCCAAACCACGTCCACATTCTTTGGGGTGCCACCCCCCAAATCCCCCCCCCCCCCCCCCCGCTTCCCTACGCCTAGTTATCAACCACATCAAAATCGACTAGCGTGGGAAACTCACGTACACACAGTGTCAGATAGCGTTGATTCGGATTTTTTTGTACATTGCGGTACCCTGGAGATTGCGCAAAACTACTTGCTATCGTAACATCGTACCACCAAAATAATTCCTACTCTTGGTCATAGTTGCTGACTAGTTTTATAATATAGATTTTGGAAAAAGACGAAAAACGTGAAAAATACGATCCATACAAGCATTTTTCTTTCCTTATTCGAGCTCTTATCAGCTGGCTCAATTCTCGGTTGCTTCTGTCAAGTCATGCCACACCCACCCATTCTTACAAAACGAGTGAGCTAATTGGCCGTTTTTGTCAGGAACCCGTTTCTAACATCAATTGACCACCTGATTCGTTGAGTTCGCGATATCCAAGGTACCAGCGAAACCGTGTGTTTTTTCATTCTTGTTCAAGCTAATCGCAGAGCCTTTACACAGCGTTTGGCTGCTAGGGAGTCCCATACGTATCCCGCGCGTCTAAGAATAGCCGGCCAATTAGGGATGCGGATATGGAATAGGTGGGCGCTGTGTCCCAGCACTATAGATGCTATGGGAGCGTAAATAGTTCGTCATGTGAATGCAACCAAGTCGTTTCTGCATTTTTGCCTATTTGTCAGGAGAAGCATTTTTGTGTTAAAAGTTTCTTTTTGTTTTCCTTGTTTTTTATCGTCTTCTTCTTTCATAAGAAGTTTATCAATATGATTTAAGAATTGGGGTAAAGTTTAAATTTTGAGTTGCGAATTGTCCTAGGCTATCAATCAAAAAAAACTCAATTTCGCCCAAATGTCAGTTACGACTTTGTTGCATCACACGACGATTGTGGTTTTGCAATGATATACTTAAAAAAACTTCATGTTAACGTGCTATTTTATATTTGCATGTTTTTATATCAGTGTAACATGAGATATGGTCCGGCAAAAACCATAGTCCGGCTCCATAGACGACAGTGGAAACTAATGTTGGCGTGAAAAGAAGTCACCCATTGTAGGCGGACGTTATCCGAAGGACTATATCTCCTGCCAAACCGGAATACAACCAACATTAGCGTTGCCAACATTACCAAATAAAGATAGACTTTAATTAGGTTCAGCGGTATTAAACTCAATCTTCACTGATACGATTTTGTTGCACTACACGGAAATTGATGTTTACATCAAAAGAAAACCCTTTCGTTGGAGGATCATGATGAAATAAAAAGAAATACCATGGATGAAAAAAAGAATAATAGTTTTCCACTTTTGGTATCATCAATGGTAAACGTGTTTATTCACTTTCACTTGTTTTGAGGAAATACTCAATTACACGTACGACAATGCTAACCCCTACTTTCCCAAGTGTTAATATTTTTACAGATGGCGGCAAAAGTGCAAACCTGAAACGTTGGTCTAAAAAAACAACAATCCAATCAGTGAAATTCTATGTTTTGATTTTTGATTAATCTGGAAGTGTTTTCTTCCAACCTTGAACAATCAGACGATAGAAACAGTGGTTGCTGAAAAAAATAAAAATTTGTATAAAACGCTCTTGGTAGGCATTCAGGTGAAATAAGTGTTGCATCGTGGTTTTAAATGGTATTGTAATGTGAAAAAGAGACTCTTCAGCAACTCAGAAACACTTGAATTTTTGAAATCGGACATTCCGTTGCCAACTTAATTTAAAAATGTTTGTACTCGCACATAACAGTCATTTGGAGAACAGTGTCAAAGTCAAGTCTTTTATCTTTTTATTTTCTTTATTTTGCCATGGCAAAATAAAGAAAAATATAAAATTTCAACACAAAAAATATGTACAATCTAAAACGATACAAGGGATACACTTGATTTTTTCAGGTTATGTTCGTGATATATGGATACATGCACCTACAGATTACATAAACATTACAAGTATTATCTCTCCATTTACCACCTATATTGAATAATTTTTTGAGGAAAATGATTAACTTTTATGTGTTTCAATGACAAGGAAATCAACCATGTTCTTAATAAGATGTACTTTAAGAAAAACTTCATTCACTACATTCGCAACTTGCTGTATTTTCTCTTAATACACTCATATACAGAATTTTGCAGTCAACAGAGTCTATTCGATAGCTTTACTTTACCCTAATTAGCCTATTTTGACCAAAAATGAGCAAAATTTGCCAATTTTTTAAATTAATTTTTTAGTTTTTTGAAAATTTTAATATTTTTCTTCTATGAGCATAAACAAACAAATTATGAACAAATGAGCACTAACATGCGCTTAAATTGCCTCCTACAACATAATTATTTTAAAAAAAAACCAAAATGTACAAAATTTAAGAGTTTTGTTATTTTTCTTCTTTCTTGCATTATGAGAAGTTTACGCTATCATCCCTGAAATTTTATGGTTTTCACTCCCTTCAAACCTTTAACCAACACAACTATAAAGAGTGAGGGTTTGTATGACATGTTACATAGGGTGCCTAATTCATATTGTTGCAAAAATTAGCATATTTTGAGATTTTTTATGAACTGTTGCATTTTGGGTAGAAGTTTAACAAGCAATCAATCTGTAATTTTCATTGGCGTTCTTCCAACCTGTAACAACACACCTTTTGTACATAATGAGTTGAAAATTTATTCATGACCTAATTTACATTTTTTCACAATGCTCAAAATGAATATAAGGCTGTTTAGACCCTCATTTTCACATCATTGGTCCCCCAAAGATGCCATAATTTTTAATGTGTGCCACTCTCACCCAAGCCCCATTTTTTGTAGAATTTGAAATTGACAAGCACCAAAAAATAAACCTACTTTTTGCAATTGCTAGCCTTCACACCCCTAGAATTTCATGTTGAGTGACCCCCCCCGTGACAATTAACTAAGGACGGTCTATTTGCGCCATGGGGAATGGAGTAATATAGGGGAATGCGAAGCGAAGCGAGAGAGGCAACATGAATTTTTTTCATCAAGAAGCGAGGAGTAACATAAGCTTTCAAACTTTTCTTATACCGGAAGCGATGAAGGGAATGCGACCGTTTCTCGCCGAAAATAAAGTTGAAATCACTCCATTTCTCCTGGTGTACATAATGCATGCCCCGTCCCCTAATGTAATGAATAAGCATATCCTTCAGAGCAATTGAGGGACTGCTATAAATAAGGGCAAACAAATGTCTAATCAACAGTGTAAAATTTCGGCAGATTTATAATGGAATCAGTGGCGGAATCCAGATTTGAAAATGTCAAAATTACCGGGGGGCCTGAAAAAGGTGTAACTGGCCAAAATAGCTCAAATTGGCTGATTTTGCAAGAATTTGCAGAATTATCGGGGGCGCTCGCCTCCGTCCCCCTCCCTGGATCCGCGCCTGGAATGCATTTGGTTTTATAATGCTTCATCCTACAATCGAAGCCCATACCTCGCTACTAAAGCGGCCTTTCTTCCCACAATAACGGAACACGTGGCCAACGTGAGCGCCACATGGCCGCCATAAGTGTTGCCATTTCAAGCATCAATTTGGCGTGCAAGCTGGTTTCTGGGTGGGCACTTTAACGCATCTCATTAGAGTCTTTTTCTTTTCGGAGCGCTGTTAGCGATCAATTGCTTTGTAAAAAAATACATAAATTCTTTTGATCAATATGTATCTAGCATATCTTGTTGATTTTTTTGGAATACTTTTCGTTGTGGAGAAAAGAAATCGCTAAATTTTTCAAAATCCATACTCAGCAACCACACTTTGCTTCACAATCAACAACACCCAGCTGTAGCTTGCCATTTTCTTTCCAACAACTCCACTCTGAGGCCGGTAACCAGTCACACGCTCCGGAATTTACACATTTCGTCAGTCACCGTTAGTCAACTTAAATACAACTCATCAAAGTGGTGCCAAGCGGCATGGTCTATGTTTACCCACGCGTTTCCAATCGGGGCGTTGAAAGGTGCTGCATGGACTTGCTCATGTTTGGTATAAACAGGTGGAGACTTCATCAAGGTATCTCACGACTATCGTAAAAGCAAAATGCTTGAAAGGAACCTGACATCTTAATGTTTCGATCCGTGTGGTGTGGGGTCAAATCGCTGGGGATTTAACAATACTGTGGTGGTGGTGAGGGGTAGATGTGGGGATCTGGCGCAACACCCTCATTTGATTGAATGACATTTGGGATTAGAAATATAGTGGGTTAAAAGAATATAGATTGAGATTTCTGGGGTGCGAATGGTGTTTTGTTGGGTCGCATACAGGCGGCGCGGCATCACCCCACGTTGCGGTACAGTAGATGGTCCCGATTACTAATAGGACTGAAACTGCCTAATAATGCATGCAAAGTGACAGAATGAAAGAAGCCTATGCTTTGGGGTTAACTTCAACAACTTTGTGTGGTGAAAAAAAGTGTTAAAATAAAAAACTGTTTAGACAGTAAAAACAGAAACAATTTCCGGGGGGGGTTGCGGTTGAAAATTAAAGACAGCCGGGGACCAACATTTGTATCTACAAATATGGTGTTTACATGACATGGACTTATCAAATGCACCCTAAACAAATTTCCACCGACTAAAAACAACTAACACTCCCTAAACAGTATTTTTATATATTCTTTTATGAACACCCATCAAACAGTACTCAGTGAATTTATCGTATAGCTTTATTATTTTGCTTGCTTTGAACTTGCCCAAGTTCGATTACAACTTTGGATGATGTTTATCCCTGCTAATGAGATAATCCATGAACATGTCAGGGTAAGAAAAAACCTAACCTTTTTACATAGTTTGCTGTTTTGACACCCTACACGAAAACGATGTAAGCGCGTACTGGCCTTTGGAAAAAACCCCCTTTTTAAAATTTTTAAAAAACTTACAACGCGTTTTCTTGTTCACGCATCTTATCCAACTTTGAATACAAATGCCCCGCCCCCGGAGTTGTGGGTGGCAATTTCTGAACAGAAAGCACGTGTTCACATCCCTGACAGAATTTACAGTGTAAACTAGCATGTTTTGTTACATAAATAGACCATTTAACCAGCTACGTCACTATTTTGTTGCCTGGCGAATCCTTTCCTGCGAATCGTTATGCCCATAGTATTAAAACTCTAACAGATACAATTGCCCAGTGTGTAAAAGTCAGTCAGACCTATTTCAAGATAGCAGGCCCTAACATGTTTACAAACATTGCTGTTAACTGGCCTATTCAAAAGCATCCACACCGGGATTCAGGCATTGTACTTTAGGCTTGGAGTAAGATATTGATCTGGCAAGTGAAAGATGAATTAGCCGGGATTAGCACATATACAATAGCAATGGTCTGTGAGCTGATGATAACATGCTTTTCAAGTTTGGTAAATGCTGGCAGTAATGTCAGCATCCTTGTTACAGAAATTGCCACAAACTGCAACCTCCCCCCGGAACTCTTCCTGTTTTTACTGTTTTTACAGAATGTAAAAAAAAAAAAAAAAAAAAGTTTTCTTTGTGGTCGGCAAAACATGCGAGACGGTGAATTTCTAAAGATTACGTAACGTTTTGCCTCTCTATCTATAGACCAGTTAACATCCTACGTCACTTTCTTTTGTTGACTGCCAATCCATGCCTGCCAATCGTTATGGCCCATAGTATTAAAACTCTAACAGATACAATTGCCCAGTGTGTAACAGTCAGGCCGACCTAGTTCAAGATACCAGGCCCTAACATGTTTACAAACATTGCTGTTAACTGGTCTATATAGAACCTCTTTGGTCAGACCTATTTCAAGATAGCAGGCCCTAACATGTTTACAAACATTGCTGTTAACTGGTCTATTCAAAAGCATCCACACCGGGATTCAGGCATTGTACTTTAGGCTTGTAGTAAGATATTGATCTGGCAAGTGAAAGATGAATTAGCCGGGATTAGCACATATACAATAGCAATGGTCTGTGAGCTGATGATAACATGCTTTTCAAGTTTGGTAAATTCTGGCAGTAATGTCAGCATCCTTGTTACAGAAATTGCCACAAACTGCCACCTCCCCCCGGAACTCTTCCTGTTTTTACTGTTTTTACAGAATGTAAACATCCAAACTGTTTTCAAACTCGTGGAAGTGATTTCAGTAAGGGTCCTTTTCATTATGTCAATTATTTTTCCATGCCATTATGTCCCTTTAGGGCCGCATGTAGACGGTCACCCATCTTCATCATAATTGGCATATTTTATTTTGCTTTTTGAGCATTTACACAGTTTATTGTAATCATGCTTGCTAGATCCAAAAATGCCGAAAATGATTTTAATGAATTGTATCATTTAGTAGACATGAATGCGGAATGCTGATTGGTTAGTGTCCCAATTAATATTTTTCCCTATTACCAGAGTAAGTGTTCATTACTCACTGGATATTAGACCGCATTGCGTGCACGCGTGATGCTTACACCAAGTGCCAGGTCCCTACTTTAAATACATTACAAACTTTAGAAATTGTGATTTTGTGCATCTGTGGAAGTAGCCTTGTTCAAGGCTGTCTGCTAAGAACCGACAAACTTGCTAATTTTTTCATTGACATTTATTCTCAATTACTTTGAAATCAGTGCTTTAGCATTGGAGGGGCTACCCTGTCTAGAGAAAGATTCAATAAAAAAATAAATTGTATACTCCTTGGTGGTCTGTTGTGCACACTGGATCTAGGAGCCTGTTAGTCTGGGTATAAAACCACAAATAGCTATTGTGGTCAGGTGCAGTGGCTATGCTACTCAGGGCGACAGCCTTGTTCTAATTGCTTTGTGGTTTTAATCTTCCCTGTATAAAAATGCAGAAAAAAAGCTTACAGATAGAACAAGGCGCTCTGCCTGAGTGGAATTTATTGAACTTGCTATTGGAAGGCTGCAATCATGGAACATAGGCCAGGTGGAATTAGAGCCATCAAATTAGGCGCTTGATAAAATGAATTTTTGCCATGGTATTGCTATTTCTTTAGTTTTAGGGAGGGGGAATATACTCCACTCCTCGCATGATTTCTGCCTAATATGATCTGTGACATTATTTGTATCAGACGTGTGAACCAGTGAATGAAGTTGGTAGAGCGCCTTGAACAAGGCTACTGTGGAAGAGACTGCTCTGGTCCATTCCACACTGAAGAGCACAATCCAATATGGCCTTTTTTGATCAACACATTGGCGTGACTGCTGCTGGCAATCCTAAACAAATATTTCTACTTGATACATTTCCCTGTGTGTGTTTGTATAGAAATAGTGACAAATGCCTTTCACTATACTTCTTTTTACTATGCAGAATTCAAACTTTACGTAGCAGGACTATGATGATTGAGTTTATGTTGCTGTGCAATTAGTGCAACTTAATGATTTGTACTTTTGTATTATTTGTACTTTTGTAGACCTCAATAGAGAGAGGCCTAGTTTAGGCCTACTGAGCTTTCTTGATTTTATTTGGAAAGTGCTTGGCCTTGATCTAACTGTGGCTGGGATAATCCAGATTAAATAAAATTAAATCCAATATACTTTAGACAATACCAGTTCCAATATGCATGTCTACTAGGCTTAAATGATAAATTCGTCACTCCCTGTGTGTTCCCGTGCAATACGGAAAATGTTCTAATAGGGGACCTATCACAATTTTCCCGGATTGCGTCAATAATTAAAGTCACTAATAGTGCCTTTAAAGTAAGTAAGATATTCTCATAACGCGAGCTTTTTCAGATTTTAAGGTTAGTTAACCTTAAGATTAGTAAATATTATCATTTTTTTGCAGATACAATTATTACCGATGATACTACAGATCCATCTGATTGGATGGAAATAGATAGTGGAGAAATTAGCTTTCCAAATATTGCAGATGATCCTTTTTTCAACAGGAAAATTATACTCCGGGCGCTTGCTGATAATTTGGTCGAGGCGAAAATTGAGTGCTTAACACTAAGCCTAGATGGCGGTAGTCTACCACCAGGCGATTCATTAGGCCCAGTTAAAAGTGCGACCGTCTGTATACTGGATTGTTCAAGTAAGAATGCAACCTTTCACGTTGTTTATTTTTGAAAAATTGCTAGGTCACGTTTGAGTGAAAGTACTTTTATAAAGTGTGCGACAAATGTGAGAGAATAAAAAAGTGTATAAAGGTTTAAAATGTGCCAATTAAAAAAATAAAACAATCACGGAACCAAAAAGCTTAAGTCGCTGTTTGGTAGTAATGTTATATGTGTACTGTTAACCAGTTTTAACCGAATAGTTTTCTAGAGATTATATCTTAACATCTGTACCGAATTTCATTCCTCTTGTTCCTGTTCCGCCACCCTAATTATTTTTCGTCCTTCATGTTTGTTCTCCAGTCCTATGTATTTCTCCCCTCTTACTTCTCCGCATTATACTCTCTCCTTATCTCCTCACCATCAGTGAGGACTATTGAAAACTGGAACTTAAGACGTTTAAAGAGACACTGGCACATTTGAAAAATAGTGCGCCCTCAAGATTTTTCAAAATCGATATTTTTCATGGTTGTAAAGCTTTTATATACAAAAGCCTTCACCCGAAATGATTTAGACCAAATCAGCTTCCTTATGGGTAACAGAACGATTTTATAATTTAACGTCGCCGGCGACGTTAAATTCAGCAGACGACGAAATGGCGTTTAACACAAGAACACGCACGCCGTATGCATGTTACCCACGCTATGTACACTGTTTGACCGGTCTATAACCTTTGTGGTTTTAATTTCAGTGAGTACGAGTCAAAAATATTCATGTAATATACACATTTGTTGATTAAAGCTATGGAAAACTTAAAAGTTGGCCTACAAATTATCTGGATGTCTTTATCCTCATATCAATGTCCCTATCTGTTTTTAGGTATGTTATTTTTATGTGTAAAATATATCTCTGTCCTTCCAATGGCCTAGACTATCATTTGAGAGCAAATTGAAGAAATTTGATATTTTATGAAAATGTGCCAGTGCCACTTTAAACTTGAGTGTACGTCTTGTAGTGCTTTAATGGGAACCTGTACACATCAATAAATCTTGTTTAATGCAACATCGGAAAAATGGACACCGAACATATCAGTAGTTCTCTTAGATTGGGTCAAGAATTCAAATTCCAATCTTTTGGATTTTAAATAATTCAAAAAAATACAGCAAGTACCTTGCGTCACTCCCCTGGCAAGATATCAGTCTGGAACCTAACTTCAGAGACATTGACCTTGGTCCATTACCTTTGACTTCATCCCCATCCTGAAAGGACCCCTATTGCACCTTAACCCCAAACTTAACTGGAACCCACATCCATATACATACACATGACCTCATATTACCTTTTGACCGTTGGTACTAATACCCTTGACGCATCCACATATTCTAGGAACCCCTACTCCATCATAAACCCCATCTCGAGTTAAATCCGGACTTCACCTTTTGGGGAATGAAGAACCTGAAAAAATCGAAAACCTAACAAACTGGAACCTCACATTCGGACATTCTTACCCTCGCAATACCCCCCTCTGATTTTTCAAGCAGCAGGGGATAAAAATGAAAGCTTGATTTCTCCTCTCCAAATACCATCTTTTTTGGGGTTCCCATTGTACCTTACCCAGAGTCTCGTCAACTCCTACAACTCTTTTGTTTCTTTCCTTTCAGGGATTCATCGTTCTGTTTTATGTTCGCAGACGTGCAGACGATGGCCTCTCTCACAAGTTTATGTTTTCCAAGTCATGTTTCATGCTTTATAATTTTCACATTATTTATTTATAGCACGATTTTGATCGACCCTTCGTGTTATTTGTTTCGAAAGGCGATACACTTTAGGTCCTGATCCCGACCGAAGAGTGCTACACCTTGGAGCGATTGATCAAATGTAGAGTGAATGAAATGAGTGGTTATCAGGCCATCTTTCATTTAGTCTTTTTGGTGTCTTTTTTATCGCCCGGTGTCATATATACGTGTCCGTGTGACTGAGTGTCCTACCACCCATCTTCTATTGTGTTCTATATTTAGTGCTGTATGCATCATTTTTTTCAGCACTGTACCCAAATGGTCTCGTCTCAAGGTCACTGTTTATTTCGTATATGTTGCTATGGTTGCTAGGACACTCTCTCATGGGGAAAACACTCAGTTTCTTTACACCGGCTTTAGCCAAGAAAGGGTATTTGGTAGCGTACATCTTCTGGTATCTTTTTGAAATGTATGTTAAAGGTCCCAGGAAATGCATAATAGTAATTGATGTGGTTTTGTGTCAAGTCTACAAGGAGGGACGAATAACATTCACTATTTGGGTTGGTGATGACTTCATTCGTGTCACTATTGATTTTTCAGAGATTAAATATAAAATTCTAGGTGACTGGATGTGAATCGATTCATGGCCCTGACTGGAAAATCACCTAGTTGCACTAATGATTCACTGGTAGTGTATTCTTTTTTGTGGCCCTATTTAATGGAATGGAAGCCCCTTTAAAGAATTATGGGACTAGGTTTTATCATCTCATTTTTACTGGGAACGTACCTTTAACTGTTGAGCTCAATACGGTGAAAATTATGGAATGAGTCGATAATGCACGAGTCATTGATTTCATACAATTGGATTGGTTACACAGCAGCAGCTGTATATTTAGAGCAGGAGGCGAACTTCAACACGGCCTTATTTAAGGAGTTCGTTTTCCCCACAACGACAGAAAAGGTTTAACACCTTGGTAGTTAGTATGGATCCTCTATCAATGCTGCTAGTTAGGTAGTTAGTGTTATCGCTTTTCATAATCGGCCAATTTAGGTTACACAGGGATCAAACGTTTAAATGCTCCAGTCAATTGAAATGAATGCTATATTGTCCATAGTCATTAGCCAATGCACTAGAAGTTAAAAATATTCAGACATTATCTCTAATATCATGTATTCCTGGATACTGATACATTTTCCAGGTGAACACAGGTGGGCCTAATAATTTGGCACATTGTATTTTGAGACGCGGTTGGCCATTAGATATTTAGCGAACCCATGTCACTATGACCCTGATGAATTCAGCAACCAACCTCGGAATAAAGTGCAGTTCATCACACGCACTTTATTCCGTTAGGCCTAAATTCATCTGGTCCTTGTGGAATGGGGTCCTAATGGCCCCACCCGTTTGATACATTCCTGCAAGTTGTTCCCATCACTTGTACCGGATTCAATTTGTTTCGACCAGATATATTGGTAGAGACGCGTCTTGCCTAGCGTCTAAAACATCCGGACCTATATATCATATGTCACAACGCAACTCCACATTGCTTTTTATTTCATTTTATTTATTCAGAATTGAATACAACCCCAATCCCATTCTATTGTTTTGGACTACCTGGCCTTACTAACCTGTTACGTTTTCGACTTCAGCAACACGTTTAGTAACATTAACACTTAATAGCGACGATATCTTCGAAGGCATTGAGACATTCAGCATGACGATATTTATCATGGATGATAACACCGCCGTTTCCAGTTCTATTGATCCGCAAGCTGATAGTGCTACCATTTTCATAATGGACCGTTCATGTAAGTTACGGAGTCTAGCAAAGAAAAATATTGAATGGCTTTGAGTATGATACAAGAATATATTGCACGAGCTAGAAAAATATTGTACGAGTCGAAGACGAGTACAATATTGTTTTAGCGAGTGCAATATATTCTTGTGTCATACGAAAAAAAAACATTCAATATTATTATTATTTAAATATCAGGTTGACTCAAACCAAACCTTGCATTGACAGCGTTTTAGTCCAACTGGTGAACGACTAGTCTAGCAGATTACATGGGTTCCCATGCACCCCCTTAAACTAAATTCTAACATGATTTTTAGAATCTCTACGACATCTACTTAAAGAATGCTGATGTTACCAAAATCAAATATTGTCCCACAGGGTCCGTTTGGCGGCCATCTTGGATTAAGAGGGATTAATCGTTCAAAGTGGTTCAATTTAGTTGAAAAGTATCTCAATGATTCGTATCATCATAAGGAATCCGAAAATGTATAATTTGGCATATCTGTGATGTTCAGTTACAGAAATATGGGTGAAAATGCGATAAAGGTCATTGAACTTTTGATTGGTTATTGTATAACTTATGCCTTCATTGAGTTAGGGGTCAAATGACGTCACGGGTGGCCAACAATTTTGCAACTGAGTGGAAATTGGTGAAGACCGAGCTGAGACTGAGTGATCAGACTCAGTCATAGACTAATTAGATTCTCGGTTACGGCGTGTAGTGTGTAGTCTGTGTCACAGACTGCGAAAGATATTATCTAAATTAGTACTGCGCGAGAGATTAACGTTATCAGTCCATCATAGCGAATCCATGCAAATGAAACTAAATCTCAAATATCTCCGGCAAACGAAGGGGTTCTGTGGAGATTTTTGCATTCACTGACTATATCAGTTACTATGTTTGGGTTTCTGACTATGTATCGTAATTGGGTCTACACCTATAGAACCTAGCGAGAAATGGAACTTTTTTTTGTCCGGTACTTCGGTGCTCGCAAACCACTGAGACATAACTCTCATGAAATAAAATCCTATAATCCTAATTTCATTGTGTTATAAAGTGTATTTAATAATAATAAATAATAATAAATAATATCGCATTGTTTATAAAGCTCATAAACATCTGAATACGCTGTTGCCTATTATTTTACCTTCCATCAGGAAATCGTCACAATCATTTCGCTTCTCACGTAGACGGTAGTGTCCACCACATCACTATGCCGCACTTTAGATAGATAGTTACCGCATCCCCCAGAATGTCCCTTGGGTCTACGGGGTTTTTGATATTAGTATCTTTCACAGGGACTCAAACACGCTGACTGCAGATTTATAATGAATCTTATTAGTGCATGCGCTTTATCCGGTACACCGCACGTGCTCTCGGACCTTAGTTGACCTTACCTCGACAATTTCAGATAAATGAACCAGCCAATGACCTAGCGTTTGCAAGTGCATTATGTTTCCGATTTTTAAACACAGTAGATGTTTATGCGTGACTTTGTATTCAGAAAACAAATATCGGTTTGGATTAGCTATTTTTATCTTTGTTTCATATTAGCATTTTATTTTTTGGAATCTTCTACTAAATTCCTGATCAGCTTTGCAATATTGCCGTCTCTTTTACAAATTGCTACCATTTGGCAAGTGTTGCCAAGTGTACATGGGGGTATGAGGGGGTGTTTGAGATGTTTACATGAGTGCTTTGAATTATGATGATCTGTACCAGCTTACACTGACTAAAATTCAAATCATATCCCCTTTTTAATATACTTCTTTATCATAAACAGCGATGTTTTTTCTTTGTAGTTCTCCAAGTGTTTTCAAAGGTTTTTGTTTTCATCTTCATGGTAAAAATTGGCTTTATTACATGCTCACGCATTATCGTGTTTTTATCTAAAACATTGCCAATTGGAGGGTCTCAAATTAACACCAAGAAAATGTCAGATCGTCACCTTTACAATACCTCTTACATATGAATAAAATATCTCCTACTTTAAAAGTGATGGACTCTTCTCCCGTTTTGACGGCCATGTTTAGGGACCGCTGTGTTCATAGAGGATACTTATTCTTTATGTCAATAATATTGTACAGGTCCGAAAGAATCTGTACAATTTAGAAAATAATTTTGAGACGCATTGAAACCTATCATTGTCCAGCATATTTTGGTTCAACCCTTTATCTGCCCAGAGAAGAGATTGAAGCGATTGTTACGCAATCTCAAGGGAAGCGACTTAGACATCTTGATGAATTATAAGTATAAATCCTATTCTTCTTTGAATCCTTTATTCAACCTTGAAAATAAATATTTATACATTCGGAGATATGCTTAAAAACACGTTCCCACGACTTTGGGTCACTTCTTCTGACCCAGATTCACTTCATGGTTCCTTGTTTTAGGCCAGTCAAAACCTTGACAATTTTTTCACAGCTCGCGAGACAAGCACAATTTTGACCGCAAAAACGCGGCCTAGATTTCTAGCCAGAGTGCTCGCCGCGAGGCCGTTTATCAATGTAAACTGCAACCCGATTATCAGCTCATGGCCCACACATGTTTGCCGACGGGAGTTCAGTGATTGCCAATCTTATACGCTAAAGTCCCCTGGTGTGTGCAGACCGGTGAATGTGCCTAGCACGGGTCCGGGGAAAGGGTTTGTACCCTTTCACTCGTTTAATTAATTACAATAGCCTATTTGTCAATACTGAATAATTAAGATTTATTTAGTTGACACTATCTATTGTCCTCTTTATCATTTGGAATTTAACAATTAAAGGATTTGTTGGGTTCAAACTTCCGTCTATTATGGACCCAGTGTTTTAAAAACCCTGTAGCTAACATACATTGTAACCAATCTCAAAATACAAAAGAGTTTGAGTGATTAAATATGGTTTGACAGACTGAGCAGAACCCCTGAAACGTGATCTAAGTGCTTCAAATGGTGCCTTAAGGAAGGGGGGGGGGCAAACAATTTTGTACAGGGTCAAATTTTTAAATTGATCCAATCATTTTATAAGTAAGACCATGTGATTTTTGTGTCCCACACGGATTCATGAAATGTCTAGTTTTATACTATTACACCTTAAAGTTTTAAAGAGTTATAGGCTAAAAACAGCAAATCAATAAAAAGGGTCAATTTCATTTTCCCGGGGTCAAATTTTCAGTTGCTCCGATTGTTGATCAAAAATGGGGTGCAAATATTGATGGGAAGTTTCATAGATTAAAAATAATGAATATGTTTTGACTGTCTACAATACTTAGTTCCATTAGGGGGCACAGAAGGGCAACGTCCATGTGCACATTCAATGGGGCTTGACCTTGTTTTCCCCTAATTTCTTAAGCAAGTCCAAGTGCCAGTGCTCTGTAATTCAGAATAATTGGAACAATTCACACCGGGAACAACTTACGATTCAATCCCCTCTGGCGGGACACTTGGGAGTTTTCCCCCCACTGGTCGACTGCCCTCGGCACTGGTGAAAACACAAGTTTTGTAATGTTGTATTTTAGACTTTTTATGATCCAAAGTGTGGCCGGATCTTACCTTTGTGTTATTTCACAATCCATTTGTTTTAATAAAATGCTGAGTATTTTGTATTTCCGTGCAGTTTTTCTCTACGAGCGTGCGAAAGCAAAAGTGGCGATGATTACGAAGATACCGTTACAACCGTAACCTTTGCTCCTGGTGAAAACACTCAGAATGTTAGAGTTCCGCTAATTCAAGATGCCCTGCTGGAGAACACGATTATTTTAAGTTTGCTATATCAGGACTATTCCGTCAGGCCCTAGCCAGTGACGGAAATTTTCATTATTGATACAAGCTGTACGTTCTCACCATTTGGGAACAGTCATTATTTATCCGGGGTGGCGCATGTGAGGGGAATCCCGCTTTTTTTTGTACGCAATTAAGAGTGGGAACGTGAAATTTTCTTCAAGGAGAGAAGGAACCTGAACCTTTAAATGAATGAATTTATAAATACTGGAAACGGGGATGGGAATCACCTTTTTGAACTGAAAGTGACATTTTTTCCCTGAAAAAAATCGAATTCTTGAATCCCCTGGCGTAAATAATGGCCCCCTTAAATGTATACTATCGTCGATTCTAGCAGGCTCTTTAGGAATTTTCAGAGAAATGTTTTTGACTTAAAGGTCCATGGCCCGAATCGCTAATAGTCCTCGTCCCCAGAAGCCCAGATTTTACCGGAAGTGGTCAACATTTTAGGTATCATAAGAAAGCTAACTATTTTTTCCTCATTTACACACGCTGTGAAATCTTAGGGCTAAAGGATGTTTGGGTTCGGAAGTAATGAGGGGCGAAAATTTACCCCAATTTGGTCGACCTATTATTTATACAGTAGCCTATGGGGCTTACGAAATTACGTTTCCTGCTCTCACATGAAAACGCATATGGAAAATCAATCGCGCGAAACTGTACAGAGGTGGAGTTTTTGGGGTGGAAGGCCAATCTATCAAGAACTGAACCTTCATATCCTTAAATCGGGCCATCCCCCTTTAAGTCGGAAATTTGTATACGCACGTAACAAATCCAGATCAGATAAATATACTGTTTTGTCTTTATGTACGGATTTCACCCACATTTAGTCAGTACCAAAGATATTTTTTCCGATTTTCGTTACCAAATCGCTGCTTATCATATTAACGAAAATAATGTACAACCTTATCTAAGTTAATTGTCCAAATTAAATCAATTATAGTAGATTCAACCCATCGTTTGGGGGTCAACCGGAGGAAAGTTTTGGACAGCGTCGTATAGTTGGGAGAGGATCCAAATATGTGGCCACAAATTCACCTGTTTCTGAACGAAGCTAAGATAATCTGCCTTTCATGTTTACATGCACCGTATTGCAAAGACTTAAGTCCTTTGTACCAAATCACGGTGGCTCAAAAGTCAGTAAAATTCAACTCAACTGTTCTTGATACATTGAATCAAATACGAATAGTCGGAATGTTTTGAGAGTTCCTCAGCTATCACGCTTACGTTGACTTGATGTTTTCATTAATCACAGAATTGATTTTCCTCTGCTATCATACTACATGTTTCATAGATTTAAGCGTGGATTTTAATATGTATCCAATGCACATGCCCCTCATTTCAATGCCAATACCCCTCCCCCGGAACGTAACTAGAGTGACATATGGTTGAATCTACTATACTTCATAATTAATGCATTTTTTTCAATAAATATAAATTACATTATCAATATCACGCATCTTTATACTGCAAACTCGCTCAATTCTACAAAATAGAAGGCAGGAATCGGACTACCTCAATAACCGATTTGGACGCTCGACGTAATCCAGTCACTGATCTCTACAGACTGGATATGCTATCGCCGCTCGAACGTAGAAACCGGAAATGGCACGGCGGCCCTTTTGCTCTATCAGGCCACCGCAGATCCCGTATCATTTAAAATGGTGACGCACCCCTGGGAAATACAAATTTTTTGCGAGATAAAACTCTTAAAAATTATAAATCAGTCTACGGTTTTGTTCTCACCTCTTGTATGCCGTTTTCTCAAAAAATGAATTACAATTGCCTTGCCCCATTTCCTTTTGAAATCTATCAAATAAAACTCGGTATCAAGTTTGCTTACTCCCCGCGATTACAATATATTCGTAACGTATGTACTAAGTTTGAACTCTAAAACCGCGGCTAAAGTGCACACACTCAGTGTGTTCGAGCCTGATCACTGTGTGGATCGTGTAACATAAATCATGGCGTCTTCTGTACCCCGAATCAGGTGCTAGGTAAAGTGCATTATGTAACTTACATTCCTGATGTGGAGGGTAAAATAACCATCTATCCTCAGAATAGGTGGAACAAACACAGAAAAACGGCCTGGATTTTGTAGCTTGAGCGAATTCATCCTTGCCATTGTCCGGAGAAGGCCTGCCGTTGCATTGCCTTCTCGCCCATCTCTACTCGAGATTTGATTGTACCGATACCGTGCTAGCCTGCACCTGTTCTCGAATACACATTCGCCTATTTGTTTGTGAAATGCAATTACCTAACTGCTTTTGTGTTGTGGCCTATATTTTATTTATATTGTCACGACCATGGCATTTGGGTTATGGCATTATTTATTGTTCCTCTCGCAAGTAGCATCGTCAATCACTGTCAAACCGACTGTACGGTAGTCACCGGGTAGCCATGTTAACGCATGCACGGCTTGGTTGGTCCCTGGTCAGAAGACTCCGTCTTTTCCAGGATAGATTCAGGATTGTGCTCTAATTGAATTTCACTATAAGGTAATGAACCATTTGTTTTACTTCCCCCTGCCAGCGTAGCCATTATCACAAGCGGCGACCAACTTTGTGTGAATATTGATTGTGGAGGTGACAAGGTTTTCCTAGGGTCAACAATCACTTGTTCTATAGTTTTGCCCAAGGATTACTGAGCTTTTTTTCTTATAAATGTTGGTGACCGCAATCGACAACCTTTTCCATCCATCATTTTCCATTCCATCAAAATTGAGAGTTGGTGTGTATCAGAAGTATGAAAGAAAAGTCCACCAAACACATATTTTTCTAATCATTACCCGAGTAAAATTTCTATTGGATTAAGTGGAAATATTTCCTACAAAACGTCTCAATATTAGTGTTCTACCTCTCAGGTCCCCCTATGTTCCATATCATATTTAATATCTCTCTCACATAGATGTATCCCCAAACATCTTATTACAAATTTGAGTTATTAAAATTGGTTTGGGTTAAGCCGCAATGTGACCTAAAATTAAAATTGTCCCTGTCCCATTAGCTGCAGGGGTTAATTCAATGTGGTCGCCTCACATTGGAGACTTTTTTTCATACTACCATGCAATTGTTTTATCCTTCTTGGACTTAAATTTTCCTTCAGTAATTCCAAATGTGAACTTTGTTCGGATCCCCAAAATATCAGATAAAAATAGGGGGGGGTGTCCCTGCCCATCTGCTCATTGTTCTTTCTCCTGCCAGCCCCCCAAATGAAATGACCTTTGGACAGTGTCTATAGAGAAGGAACCAATGTGTTTCTTCTAATTTTACATTCACCACCCCAGCATTAACCACCCCACACCATTCTGACCCCACGCCAACCCAACCCAAAGGTAATCAGAAATCACCCCTCCTGAATTGATCCCCATTCCCCTCTACGTCATGGATAAGCGCAGTATTTCCTTAATTAGAAAATGAAGGGGTCGCTGACTAAATTTTCTAGGCCCTTCCCCGAGGGTGAATTGAGTCATCCCACAATGCACAGTTTTGTGGCAATTTCCCCTAACTAAGGTAATGTGATCCCACCAAAGTCCTATTTCATAAATGTCCAAGTTCATAAAACCCTTGCACTCCATATAGCCTGCAAAGTACTTTTTTATCCCGAAGTTACACTTCCATTCCAACACCTGAACATATGCACCAGTCTGAAATTTCAGTGTCTATTTGGGATTTGTTTAAAATGCATAGGTCCTCCGTCCCCAGCCAATCTACATTCGCTACCATTTTAGTATTCTTTGTAAACATTTACAAATAGCTTACATTTTTGCTGTTTTGAATTCTGAGCACTATGTAAGCTTTCCAATCCACACTCCCTTCAAAACATCGCCACCCACCAGGATCCCTACTCAACTGCTACCACAATACTAAATATGCTCTCTTCTAAATTATACCGCTCACTTCTTCAGAAATATTGACGTTTTAAATTTAAATCTCCGCATCAGAATAAATTTCACCTCTAGGGATTTTTGGATATATTAAATCATAATTTTTCGCACGATTTCCTTTTACGTGTTAACCATGGTGTCGTCTTAAATTGGGATTTCTCGGTCGGTCTCCGGCGCCCTCCCCTGCTGTTACTACGCATTGGTGTGCCTATTACTGTGCCGTCTGGCTGTAGGCGCTTTATGCGAGTCATTTGTGAAGTGGTTGAGAGCTAGACCAAAGTCCCAGGGAACCAGCGTATGCTGTTATAAGGCTGCTGAATTTGGATGATTTTATGTCAGCAGACGTTGACGCGTTGGTTAGTTAAACCGCATTTCCTGGAAAACGAACAACTTGTTAAAGTGCTACCAAGTGGCGCTTCCTCTCAGAAAACATTACTCCATTTGTTCCACTAGATTTTTCTACTTGTGAGGGTTGCGCCACTTCATGCAATTTTCTAAAAGGTATTTCCCCTGTGTACACGGTACCTACTACCCAAGAACCCGGTCTTGCACGTACAAATCTAATAGGGTAAACTACGGACAAGGGACAGAATTAGGCGATTAATTGCGTGTATGTCAAGGTTTGTCAATTAATTTGGATTGGATTTCGAGATATGGGTGGGTAAGTGTCGAACAAATATATGATTCCAAATGTTTTTAAAAATCTTTAAGAATGCCATATTTCAGGTTTTCAGCTTCACAACACAATAATTCAATTTCATGCAGTAAGGCTTGACTATACTAGTATTCCACGATCTATTAGATATTATTTTTTTTTTTTCCGCTTTCTAAACCCCGCCCCGGGCCCCCAGAGCAATTGACTTGATAAGCTCCTAAATCTTGATGGACGGGGTCCGGGACGGGGGTAGCCGGGGGGGGAGAAGTAGCATCTCGTATCTCTTTTTACAGGCTTTTAGAGATTGGGGGGCATGCACGTTCTATTTTTAAAATAATAATATAATTCCTGGGGGGTCTTGATTTTTGTTTGGGGACCAATGCTCGTCCCAAAAAAGAGCGTACTAGGGGGCTAGCAACTTCAGTTGTGATTGTTACTGGTTCAATGATAAAAATATTAGTAAAATTGTAACCTAAACATATCAGCAAATAAACCCCGAGTGTGTATTTGTCTTGCAGTATAGCAAAAGTTTAACTTTTTTTGTATATTGGCTACACTGAAAATATTAATTAGACAAAAAAGTGTCTTATTTGACTAATTAAATATAAGTCCTGCACATTTTTTTTAGAATCCACGAAATAGTGCTAAAAAGTGGTTTGAATTAAAAAGAATGTTTCTTAAATATTTTGGATTAAATTTGCATAATTGCAAATATTTCTACAACTTAAAAATTAGGACTGGTTTTATTAAAAAAAATCGTCAAAAGACTAATAAGCAAATGACCATGTGTACTTAAAGCGACATAATGGCATAAAATAAAATTCAGACATAATAAAATGTACCCTTACTGAAATCACTTCACCAGTTTGGAAACAATTTGGAGGTTTACGTTCTCTTAAAACAGGAACAGTTCCAGATGGGGGAGGTGGCAGTTCGTGTCATTTCTGGAAAAGGATGTTGACATTACGTGCCAAGCATTTAACCAACTTAAAAGCATGCTGTCATCAGCTCACGCGACCATTGCTATTGTAAAATATGCTAATCCCAGGTAATCCAACTTTCACTTGTCAGATGAATATCCTACTACAAGCCTAAGTACAATGCCTGAATCCTGGTCTTAATGCTTTTGAATTGTGTCACAAAACATGCTAGATACAACCTGTAAATTCTGTCAGGGATTTCAACACCTTGGTTTTCTGTCCCCTTATAAACAACCCTGCAAACTAGTAATAATTTCCACAAACGGGCTCCGTTAGAACTCCCCGTTAAGTAGGGGTTTATTTCACTGAAAATCGGTCATGTTAGCCTTATGGGTCGGGGATCAGTCATAACCCCTGGAATGAGCATGCACCGGACCCCCCCCAATCGGATAAATCTCGCTTTGAAGAAAAGATACTGCACAAAATCCTTGTTTAAATGTACCTTGAAAGTAAAATTGAATGAACTGAAATTTTGGTCCTTTGACCTTGGGATTAGTGACACTGTTTGAAGGTGATAAATGTAAAAATCACCAAGCTATCCCTTAGGCCGAATTGTGTATCCATTTCTACATGTTGTATCCCAGCGAAAAAGACTCACGATTTAAAATGTCTAATTCATCATTCCCATGTGAATTATTAAGCAGTTTAGAGGCACGACTATAGTCTAGACTAGTACCGTGGCCTACAAGTGCACACAGTAGTATGTACATGTATAGGCTACAACGTGTACCCACCAGTATCCTCACTAATCGGTCGGGCAAAATTGCCTATAATACATTCTTTTGGGCTCTATCACAGTTAATTCAGGCAAAACGTGCAACAATACTCCATAACAAATTCCAAACGCTTGATATTTTTTTCAGATTTTACCATGGGAAAGTACTTTATAAAGGCATCCTGTTACTCATCCCATAGAAACCAGTGCACCGAGTGAAGTTTTGGCTATAGCAAAAAGGGATTGCTTTGCAATCTTCCGGTTTCTTCCCCGGCTCGCTATTCAATCGCGTGGCGACAGCCTATGCCAGTGGTGTAGAGATCAGTGATTCCAGTCCAGTACCACCATGTCCCTTCCGTTTGTGCGAGCATAAAAAATAAAATCGCATTAGCAATGGGGTGACTCTCTTTAAGAAGTTAGTTTGCGATTGTTAAACAACGTCCAAATCGTGTTTCCATAAAAAGTTCCAATAAACCATTAACGGTTTCATATAACTTGTGTTGCAATCCATATTTACTCAAAAAGTTTGGTTAGATAAGGATTTAGTCAAGATTATTAATACATTAACTTATAATACTAGGCTAAGTCTATCTCTCTATATCCGTCTATCTATCCGTCTATCCTCTGTCTTGTCCGGAGATCACATGCCGTGCTCCTCAGAATTTTGTGGGTGGGTGTAACTTGGGCTGAGCCAGAACAGGTTTGCATTTCCGGGTGCTACTATCGCGAAAACGGGTAATTGCTAACAACGGTTTTCAAACAAGTGTTTTAAAAAAGGTCGCCCGGGTCAATAAAGCAAAGGTATTGCGAAAATTGGGGTGAAATCGCGCTCTACCGAGTGGTCAAACACAATTTACGCCTTTTTCGTCTGCAAATTTCTCAAAAGTGGGTAGACCTATCAAAATAGTTTTGAAGACTCTATTAACTTCCAATCTTGTTGGAACTTGGTGAAAACAAGCTGAGGGGAACGTACAGAGAAAAAAGGTCCAAAACCACTTTGCACACACGGCAAGTCTCTGGCACTCTGTTGGCGGTCACGAATTATATCCAAGATTGATGCACACATTGAACAATGCACCCCATCATGGGACTTGGTATTTGATAATGACCACAAAGGTAAGAATTAAGACACCTCAAATTATTTCAAGTTTATCTTATAAATTTAAAAATAAAACGGCTACAATGATTCTTCTTTATGATCTTGTCCCGAACCATGCATACTTCGAAAATGTACAAGCAGAGTCTCGATCAGTCATGGCAAGAAAAAACATGCATGTCTTTCAATTTAAAATCCTCTCCCAATTGAAATCAACTTAATGATTATGTAAATAGGCATTTCAAGTTCAGTTTCACGGTTGAGATATTCTCCCATTCATTTTCAAACGGTACTTCACACAAACTCGAAGGGTGGTCAGTAGTTAGTTAAGGAATAGGCCTCCAGTTCACGCAATGGTATTGATTTCTGTTCAACATAATGGTTTTCCCATAGACTTACGTGTGTGCAAAGTGGGTTTGACCATTTTCCATCATTTGGCCGCCATTTTGTTATTCGAGCTTTGTTTTGAACGCCGTTTTCACCAGGTTATAACAAGATATTGTAATTAATAAATATCTTCAAAAACCTGTAATATGTCGATCCACTTTTGAGAGATTTGCAGATATAAAAGTGTAAACCTTTTTTTGGACCACACTGTATTGCTAAAGTAATTCACGGTAACCAGTATCACTGATTATAGTAGATATGGTAAACTAGGCGTGTGTGGATTCCATGTAACCTCGGGAGTAATAAGGTACCTTTGAGGAAATTGGAACAATATCACTTGCATCTCATAGTAGTGAATTTTTCTACTCGAACACTTATCCTAACTCTCAAAATAACGCACATTTTATACTTGCGCTGCAGAGTGTAATCTGATCTTGCTGTCGTATCATTCGGAAGAGCGTAATATTGCATGTTCCTCCTAAAAAACTCTTTTCTTTTTCAGGAATCTGATCGCATAAGTCCGGCAGTTTGACAGTTCCCCGAATCTGGGGAAGTTTGACATTTCATCTTTCGTCATGGTGATTTATCCAACCCTATTGCAGTCAGTAAGTGATTACTATTAATTATTAAAATAATCGAATCGATTAAACATGATAGAGAAGTGAAGTTTCAGTGTGATTGTGGGGAGTGTCAAATCCTCCTTCCCAACATTCATATCATCGGTCGCTTTTTTGCCCCATGAAAAAATCGATATTGGCGCCCTAAACCCAGGAACATTGTAAACGATATCTATTCATTTATATATCGTTGTTTTTTATATAAAGAGCTTAAAATCGAAACTGGGTCTTATACGGCTACGGTTTGTTGAGTAGGAAGGCTAGCAGCAGTGGCGTAACGGGCCTTCCCGATCTGAGGGGGCAAATTTCCATCTTGGGGATATTTCCTCTCTTAGGGGGGTCAAACGGCCAATTTTTTCCGTCAGAGGGCAAAAAAGGCCTGATTTAGCATGATTTTTGCAACTTATTTCCCGGCCAAAGTGTCAGGTGGCAACCTGATTACGCCCCTGCCCCCGCCTGTTACGCCAACTGGCTATCAGTAGTTGCATCATGTGTGATATTTGCCAATATCATGTATTAAAATTTTAAATGCGGAGGAATTTGAAACCCTGCGCGAACCAATATAACTTTACGTAGCTATTAATCTCATGCCTGACGACTGTGCTTGTTAGATTGTGTCATTATAGAAACATAAAATATGTTTCACGTGATAACATATCAGTTTATTTAAAATGTTCTTTTAAACGTTTGGTCATCACTCAGGTAACAGCGAAAATCGGTGACGACTTCACGTTTGAAGATCAAACCGTTTTTGGCGTTGCCCGGTCAGTCCATGGCCAAATTCCAGTTCACCATCCAAGATGATAAGGATCCGAAGCAAAATGATATTTATCATGTAGGAAAGTTGATACGAGATTCAATGCTCCCCGTCTTCTGTCGCAATTGAAAGCGTACGGGGAGGCTAGTGTGTATTAATTGAGGATGATGATGGTAAGAGATGTCCTAACTGACCTGTTTGTTTAAGCCAATAGATAGCTCCAGTCGCAGCGAGCGTTGGCGTGCGCAATACCGGATTTGACCTTCACATAAATGAGAGCTAGTCCCAGAGAGAATCGAACAAGGGGTATATTTTTGCTTTTGGGCTCACGTGCATCCTCACTCGTAACCCTATAGACAAAATCCGACCAGCCAACTGATGGTCAGAATTGATCCGCATTTACTGGGGGCCTCCAACCCAAAAACCTACCCAAATCTTTTGTACGTTTGTACCATGCTTGATTAAGTAATAATTCAAAGCTACACACTAATCTGCACATTGGTGAATGCAAGCAGGATGCACCCCACCTATGGCTGCAAGTGAGGTGTTGGAATGTATAAAATTGGATGGTGTATTCATGTCCAGATTATATAGGATTTGCTTTGTAAGTAGTTACCAATAGGGCTGCAGCATCAAGCAAAAAGGGCCTTATATCTACCACAGGGCCGGAATAATCAACATTTGCAATCATAGCTAAAATTAATCAATGGGGTTGTGTAGTTCATGAAAACACGGATGACAAAAATAAATGATGGCAATTTGCAAAAACCAACATTTTCCAAATGGCGCCATTTAAAGTAAAAAGCATATACTATGGTGACTGAATGTTGGAATGTATGGTTTGGGAGCAAGTGGTTTCGATATACAATGCCTGACTGGTCTGAGTCATGGAACATATGAGTACACGGCTATTCCAGATGGCCGAATCTAGTCAAAGAAAACGCATATTTCCTGTTCTATAGATTACCTAAGAAGATGATTTGATGTCAAAATGAGGGGTTTTCTGGGTCAAGGAGATTCAGTAAAACTTTTCCCAAGACGTAGGATGAAAGAAAAAGGTATTTTGATTTGCATTTGTCACTTTTTCCAAGATAACACAATATTTTAAGGTACAATAAATACCAAAGATGTTAAACTACGCAAGTTCAGGCTAATGTGGCAAAGTGATAAAATATTTAACACAGATGCTTGATAATAATACCACCACAGAATCCTTCAGTAACTCCTCCTGAGAACCTCGTAATTGCGCTTATAGCCCTATGAATTCGAAAAACCCAAAACATTGACTACCGATAGGTTTGCACGTGACAAGACCATTTAATTGTTTCGAAATTTGGGGTCATTTTAATTGAAATATCTGAACAAAACAAATAATAGTTTCATTAAAATATAATCCAATGATCAGATAGATGATTTTTGGGGGAATACATATAGAGTAGTCAAGGTGTCTTATTTTGGGTGTCACATCGGCTAGCCTGAGGAATAACATGACTCACGAATCATCTGACAGTTTTGAGAATATGCTGTTAAAATCCTTGACCTAAAAAACATCAATTGGTCACCAAAATACGTTATCCTAGGTGCTGTACAGCATGAGGTATAAACGATTTGGTCCGTATGTTGACCTCTTGGAACAAATGGTACGTAGAAAAAATGCATTACTTCTATTATTCAGATGATAGTTTTGTAAATAGTTTATTGAACTCCTTGACCATAAAATCTTAATTGACACCACAATCATCTTCATAGGCTATATATTAAGAAATGTAAGGTTTGTGTCAATAAAATGTCAGCCATCTTGGAAAATATCGGCACATGCAACATTTTATAGTTTGGAGAAAATTGTTTTGAACTGCTTGACCCAGAAAAAAACATCTTTTACACCAAAATTGTCTTCTTAGGTGTTTTTGGCTTAAAGATGGCTTCCATTTGGAATATGCCGTCGTATACAAATTGCCACCACTTTTAATTTTGTCATCACCCGTTTTCATGAACTCCACATCCCTACGGTCAATTTTAGTTATGATGACAAATGTTATTATTCCGGCCCCGGTACCACTCTCCTAAAATGGTTGATGCTGCAGCACTACAAGCTTGTGGTAAGAAAAAAGAAAGTTAACCGTGTGATATTTTATATTAAGGATATAGTGGTTAAAGGTTGTAAGTAAGAAAATACCTTAAAGTGGACTAATATTGGTAAAAATTCCAAGTTTAAATAATTTATATATATCTATAGATGATGTTATCCAGAACACGCGGAGTCTCTAGGAATGTCAAAACCATGAACTGCCACAATATTGTGCAGGGAAATTGATACGTCAAAATAATTGCAGCAGACATAATAGAACTTTGCCGTTCTCTGCGGAATGACCCGTTGCATGATCTTTGGGTTAAATACCACTAACTCACATTCACATAGTAGTATATGGAAAGAAATGGCACATTTGGGCATGCTTCTTTCACATTTTAAAATTCTCACAGAGAAAACACAACGATAACTTCAACTTCAACTTTATTTCCATAAAAATCATATACAATAACGCACAATACATAAAGCAGACCAAGCTTATGGAGGAGTTGACTGAAAGGCCAATTAGACCAGATGATGTCAACCCCTTAAGACAAAACAAAACGCAAAAAATATCACGACATGAAAGTACAAGCTAAAATCGCCTAATGAGCAGATTTTCAACGTAAGGGAAAAAGCATTGTTTTATATAGTTGAACCACTAAAAGCAGAGTACATCGAAATGCCTAATCGAGGTGAAATTGATGAGCGCGGAGTAAATTGCCTCAAATTTATTGTCCAAATGCCATTTAATTTGACAAAACTTACAAGTCTACCATGTCAATAATGAAATGACATTTTCAGATACTGTTAAGCAATTTTCTAAATGCCATGCAAGAAAGTAGCGCACCCAAGATTTTTAGCCTTACTGCAGCCTAGTTATTACACTGAATCTATGACCTTTGACCTCAGAAGTGTTTAGCAAAGGTGACCACAATCCATAAAACAAATTAATTACATATTATTTTTTTACTCCCGTGCAAACCTTGCCCCTTTATTCCTATAATGTTCCTTTCTCCGTATTTTCTGGACTTTTGATCTGTTATTCTGTGATATGTCCCAGTATAATGTCACCAAAATTGTTTCTGTTGCAATTTCGTTTACTGGTCATATTATATACTATTTTGCCCTGGATTAGTGACAGAGTGACATATTGCGTTAGTACCTTCTGTCAAAAGCTAGCTAATTCATGTATTCTATAAGAGAGTAAAATGAATTGAAAGGAACAATGAAGTAGACTTATATACCTTCAGGTTATACACCACTAACTCACGTATGCACAGTATGGAAAAAATGGCGACTTTGATAACGTTTCTCTCACATTTAAAACTATCATCGAGGAAATAGGAGAATATCACACCAAAGTACAAGCTAAAATCACCAACAGTTACGAAACATCAAACTCACATCAGCACGTCCGATCGCTCAGTACAAGATGCTCTACAGTCGCTTCATCTATAGTGAGCAAATGGATGTGAAATTGCTGAGCGCGGAGTAAATTGGCTCAAATTTACTGTCCAAATGCCACTTACTTTGAGAAAACATACCAGTCTACCATGTCAATCATGAAATTCCATCACTTTCTTAATATAACGAGTGCATTTTCAGACATTTTAAAGCAGTTTTTTTAGATGCCATGCAAACAAGTAGTCCACCCAAGATTTTTGATGCTTACGGCAGCCAGGTTAGTGGTGTATAACCTTCATGATATGGAGGGGTGTCTATAGCATTGTGTTGATACTTTAATTTCTTATTGAACATTTAGATTGAACAACCGTTTACACTTTGTACCGTTAAGTCTTTGGGCCTTGCCGTTACATAGTGCATGTTCAGAATAAAAGATGTTGCTTGCCATTATTCATCTAATCGTTTGGTTTACTGATTACAACAACAGACACGAAAATGGAAAACATGAAATGACCTCATTGGACAAATATGAAACGTTCTGTTTTATGTGGGTTTGCAGCAAAAAATACACAATAACGCTCATTATTTTGATTTGAAAATTATAGATGTTAATTTCTATGAAGGAACCTTCTCTCTTAATTACTTAGACTTATTTTTAAGTCTAACGACACTGAAATTAGTGACAAAACCTTTTTTGGACTTAAACATTTAAATCCGTGTAAAAAGGCTTACTTAAAATAAGTCCTTTTGATTTGAAAATAAACCTTTAAATGAGTTAAAACTGTTTATAAAATCATTTAAAGATATATATTTGAATCTAAAGGAATTGTTTTTAAATCCCAAAAGGATTTTGTCACTAATTTCAGTCACCTTGGACTTCAAAATAAATCTAAGGAATTAAGAGAGTTGTTTTTTAATAACTAAGATATTATAAACCATTGCTTTGTCAATGGTTTGCTTAGCAGGTAAAAGCTTTCAACACCATATTATATATTAAGGGGAGAGTTTAAGGTGTAAATAGTATTGTCCAACCCAAGTAGTAATACTTTTGATAAATAAAAAAATATTTAACAGAATTTCAATCGGAAAAGTTGCAGCAGTTTATGTCATTTCGTTACAATTACTAAAAGAAATAAAGCCACGCTATTTCGGACCAATATTCTCTCTACGACAAATTTAAACCGACGATAGCATTAGTTTAAGTGGAGGAACGAGACCGTTCTAAATTCGTCGTGGAGATTATACTGGTTAAAAAAATTACAGATTTATACATTCAAAGATTTTGTCAACCCAATTTGTGATCTTTATTGCTTAAAAGGTGCTTTTCTGATCGCCTTTGGGCATCCGGCCCTAATTGAACCGGAAGTAGTAATCATTTTGATCTCAATGAGATGCCCGTATTTTTCTCATTGTGTCCTGAACTTGCAGCTTTCAAATAATCCATTTAAAAATTGCAAGATACTGATAAAAACTACCGTTTTTTTTTTAATTTTTCTTTTTTTATAATATTATATACATGTATTTAGAGGTCAGGTCGTTTCCTTTGAGGGCCTGGTACTGGTATCCTGGCAACCAGTACTACCTGTCCCAGGGCCGAGTTGTCGCGGCTAAACCGTCACCTCCCCCCATCAGATTCCTGATGAGGAGGGTAGCTGGTGTACCCTGGTAGAATGAAAAAGAATCTACCCTACAAGGCGTCATCTCTGGAAGCTAATGGCGGCCATCCAGCACATGCTGCCTGCATGGTGGTCGCGGTTGCCAAAGCTAGGCCGCACCGCCGAAAACTGTGGCTTGACGTCAGGAAGGGCAAATCCGTTCATTATCTTTGCTCCATAAATCCTCACAACATCAGTATTGCAGTGAGGTTAATCCGGCCACCCTCGTTACGGGAACAAAACCTGATTTAAAACTTGGTATAACTAATAACTACCTACCTATGCCATTAATCGCGTCTAGCCTCAAAACCGCAAGTTTGTTTCCCACGGACTTGTGGTCAGTGTGTACATGTGTTTTCAGGCTCTCATATCAAGTAAAACACGCTAGACAAAAATCGTAACAGCACCTTTAAAAAGGAACACCTCCGTTGAACCAGAAACATGATGCAACATTGGAAGCAGCGATTGGGTATTAAAACGGGCGCCATGAATTAAATACGCAGTGCTTTATACCATAATAATTTCAAATTGGTGAATTTCAGTATAAGC
Source organism: Ophioderma brevispina (assembly GCA_023653785.1). Lineage (NCBI taxonomy): Eukaryota > Metazoa > Echinodermata > Ophiuroidea > Amphilepidida > Ophiodermatidae > Ophioderma > Ophioderma brevispina. The sequence goes on along the minus strand of JAMKCH010002253.1, from coordinate 28,821 downwards.
AAATACGAATGAAAATTGCTAATTTGCACAACTGTTTTCAATATCATCTTGGAAAAAAGATGTTACTTTCTTTCGTCATCTCTCTGTCGAGGAGTTTGCCGTGTGTCCTGCAATATCATATCGACATCAAAAAGCGCTTGTCTTTTTGGGGGGGATCTATCGATGTTGGCAGAGGTGGTAAAATTAGTTTCTATAATGTTTTTTTTCGCGTCGTTGTTTCGACCTAACGTAATTTGAGACACTGAGTGTATGTGCGGTGTACAACTTTAGTAATAAAAAATAGATAGTAATTCATGTTCTTGCTGGATATTTCATAATGAAGAAATAATCATTTCCTCATGCTGTATATTATGTAATATACAGGTTGATGTAGACGGCGACAATGTCGAGGATGTTGCTGGATCGCTTGCCAGAATAACTGACACCATTGAAAATATTACTTCATCAGAAGTCGTATTGGTTGCCGAAACACTGGAAAACATTGTTAATGTTCAAAACGGATCGCAGGTGGTATGTAGACATAATTATGGATCTTTCACCAAACTCTCAAACGGGATTACTATTGTGAAAGTAAGGCCTGGTGGGGAAAGTCTTGTTATGACGCTTGGTGATATAGTTATGACGAGACAGCACGAATACAACGAAAGAGTATTCGTATCAAATTTTCCGGTGTAGAAGTAATTATAGTCCGCCGTACTCATAGTCCGGTCTAAAAAGGTATTAGATAGGGCACTCGATTCAATTGACTCTTCATGCAACATTAGTTTCACGCTTTATTCCGTTATCGTCTATGGAGCCCGGCTCCAGGCGGACAATAATTACTTTCACACCGTCATCTCTTTTCATTCGTCTTAACCCAGTTTCTCCATAACGGACACTATTTGGATTTATGAGTACCTTTTCATTTGCCTTTGGCTCCAAAATTTCCCTCGTGCTTAAAGAACTTTATTTTCTTCTTCGGGGTTACGCCAAATGGTCGCTTTTTTTGTAGTCCTTGAAAGTGTCGGTTCCGGAACCTTTTTAATTATATCCACTAATAATCGCCTCGTAAAAAGACATTTTAGAAGAAAAGCTAATTTTCCTGATATGGATCAATGCTGCGTACGCCAGTGGCAAATACAAAATTTACAGGTGCTTTTCAGTTGAATTTGCCGTGAACACAATATAGAGGTTTTAATGACGTATATTATTTTGAGTAGCCTGCCATACTTCCAAAATATTCATTGAATGTACCATTTCCATGTATATCTTTTCCTGTTTACCAGGTAACAAATTCCGTGGTGAATGTTGTTAACAACATTTTAGAATTATCGGAAGGCACACGTCTTAGCGAGGAAACTTTTGAAAATAACACTAGTTTAAGTATTATAACATCTTTGGAGACACAGGCCTCTCTGAGTCTGGAGGAAAACGATGAAGTATTGGCAATAGAATCAAATGTTGCCCTCAGTGGATTGTCAATCAACAGGACAAACGAGATTTCTGGTATTGGATTTGGAATACTAACCAACCCAAGAGACGACTTTGATAACAACTCCCCAGAACGTACACAGACCGAGACCATTCTGTCGGATGCACCCACAGCTTACAAGTTCCCAGAGCCAGTTCGGAATTGTAAGGTTGGTATAAAACGCCTTTACTTTGTTTTAATTAACGGAGTACTATATTTCAGTGACTCTTCGAGTGGGTGGTGGTTGCTCAGGGAGAGTTTGGAATCTGATTGGCTAATTAAAAAGTAATCAAAATTAAGCTGTGCATGAAGCGTTTGCTGTAAGTTTCGGGTGTGTGAGGTGCGGTGATCTCAATCAAGATGCTGAACAACTTCGCTTCTGGAGTCTTAATTGCATGTGCGTGAAAAACCTTTTTTTCACGACCACTGTTTTCCCGACGTGTGTTAACCTATGATTAGGGTTCTCTACCATAAACCATAAAAGGTCAAAGGTTGTTAACTGCATATCCTGTATCTAAGATCCACTTGATCATATAATGCATGGTTACAATGACACACTTTTTCTACTTGTATGTTTAATCATGTTTCCATTTGTTACAAACAAAATTTCATTCTATGTTGTGAGCACGTGTGGTCTGTGGAAAAGCGCAGGACTATGATCATTAGTTGGAGTTTCGAAGCTCCGCTGAGGCCAACGGTTGTGTCCCTGGCAAGAACTTATCTCTCTTGTCCACTTCACCCGGTGTAAATGGGGATCCTGTCTCGGGTGAGCTGTTAGGGGTAGTCATACGTGCGCCGTTATAATTGTCTGCCGAAATTCCAATATGTAAAATGTTGATATATCCTAGTGACTCGGAATAATGTACAGCGCCTTTGAGACTTGTGTAAAACAGGCGCTATATGAATACTTGGCATTTCTTTTATTATTTTTTTAGATACAAATAATCTGAAGTTCATCTTCATCGCCTACCGAAACGATTTCCTATTTCCTTCGAGTGTATTGGCAACAGAAAACCTGTCGTGACGGTGTTATTGTTTCAGCTTCAATGATGGAGATCATAATGTTGCCTGACTCAGGAAATCCCGTAGATATTTGAAAACAAGGGCAACCACGCATGCTGCAACTGGATCAAAAAGTGCTGTAAGTTGTTGGTTATGTGTAACGTGGGGCTGTTGTCGATTTTGTCGAAAAAACTCACACATCCATTACAAATTGAGAATTTCAGCCTGATCCGTATATAAATCCTTTTGACGAAACTAAGAGACACGTGAACAATGGTACGGCGGACTATACTTACTTCTACACCGGCCTTATTCAATTGACCTTATAAATGGACTTCGGAATCGTTCGTAGAAAAAATACAATTTACGGGAGCATCCTTATACGATTGGCTTACCTCACAAGCGCTTAATGACATGCATTACGCAAAGCGAAATTAACCTCAAGTACTGCGCCCTAAAAGCTGCGGTTGATAAAGGGGGCTACGGGGTTATTACACTATCATTCGGAAAACTCCGATTTGAAAGTTCTATTACCTGTTTGGTCAGGAAATTTTTAGACTGTCAACCCCAGTCCTCGGCTCTGCTCCTCTTGGTTTAGAGCGCACTTGGTAAGATAATGCTCGACGCTCGGGGCTAAACTAAAAACTAGATGACTTTTTAGCTTACCCACCCTCGGACAGCCCTGCCAACCAGCTTGTCCAAAATTGCACAGGCTCCTGAATTAATCACTTAGGTAGTTTAGTATCCCGCAGGAGACCTGTACGAATCTTTAGGGAACGTCTCCAGCAGTATCGATTCACAATTAACCAATAAAATACTGCCTTAAACCTTGCGCACATCACGGTTAAATTTGAATGCTAATCCGGGGACCACCGATACGAAAACAACACGTGGTATCAATGGCACGCGACATGGTATCAGTTATCGATTACGCGACCGCAGCTCCTTTATCAGAGCCCACTTACTTGTAAAATAACCATAGCAATAAAATAAACAGACGGGGAAGAGAAGCCTAGAAATCCTAATTGTCCTTGTGATTTCTTGCTCGTTTTTTGTTTTTTTTTTGTTGGTTGTTCAGTGGCGTACCAGCGGGGGCAGGGGGCGTAGCCACCCCCCAAACAGAAGCCTTGCCCCCCTTCAGCCACCCCAATGAACTTACGGACTTTTTGTACAGTGTCTATGGGAGAAAGAACCACAATTGCCCCCTCAAAAAAAGCCTTTGCACTCTTCAGCCCCCCCCCCAGTTTGCAAAGGTCTTGTTTACGCACGGGTTGGTTGGTTGTAGTATTTTCCTTATTGTAGGATGGGCCGATCAGGCTGAAATAAATAGGGCCCTACTCATGCATACTGCCGTGCCACACAATCATAATCTCTCCATTATTTTTACCAAAGCCCAGTGGTGTCCAATCTTCAGAAACGATTATTTCCCAGAGCTATACAGCTGTCTGACAAAATCTCCCCAATTCATCTCAATGTTTTCAATGTTACAGCTAGCGTGTCCACCAATGACCGTAAATCATCCTTGTGTGAACAGTAATAAAAATTGTATGTTCAATGGGTCGAGCTAGTAATTTATCATACTTGTATTTTCTAAAAATTAAAGGGTCAATCCACATTAACCCCGTTTTTCTTTGATTCCAGGCCATGTCCTTCCCTATCACTTATGTGAACATGATGGTCCTATCCGGTTTTGCTTTATTGTGATTGCTTTTTCATTTTTACTATTTTAAAATACAAACTTGGACTCAATAATCCAAAATACGAAATTATTCCCAATCATTGGCAGCGACTAGCTGCTTGTTTAAAAATGAATAAGTATACTCTAATCAGATAACCAACGAACGCCTCACTGGTTGTGACGGGAGGCTCTGACCCAAGAGAAAGCCCTGTCCCTCCTGTACCCCAACCACATGCCCTTCGCATGGGGGTCCACGTTCTGCTGATTTTTTGAAATAAAAAGATCTCATACTTAGAGAATTCTGACTATGAACCTCCACTTTTTGGGTGATTAGATGTTTCATCAAAGTTAAAAAGGAGCATTTTTTAGATCAACTTTTAACCAAATAGTCTACTTTTTCTCAGCCTGCACCCCCCCCCCCCCTCAAAAAAAAAAAAAAAATCTCCTGCGTATGGCCCTGACCTCCCAATGTTTCATTGAAAATGGTGGCATGCGGGAATCTCGCCCTAAGCAAAAACATTACGTTAACATAATCTTCAAATGCAAAGAATGTGAGAACAATATATGTTCTTCCTGAAACTTTTGCACCTATTATCCTACAGTACAGAGACCTCGTCGTCCTCAGAGCTCTTTTTTCTCTTTACATGTTTTCTTCATTTTTCTTTTTATCATTTTTCCTTCTCCTCCCTAGGCCCATGGCGCGAAAGCGAGCCATTTGGTTATTCGCACCCGATCCCAATCCCACAAAAGGGAAAGGCGAAACGGTCAATTTTCCGATTTTTTTTTTAATTTTTTAGTTTTTTTGAAAAAAAGTTGACATTGTGGTATCATGAGTTCAAAAGTACCCGCGGGTTAGATCTACTTTAACGGGAAAATATTGAACTGGATTTCTTTCCCAAAAGGTTCACACTTTCAAAGTCCCGACCCAAGAAATCCTGTGTGTGGACCTCTTTCCCTTTTCTTAAATCCTTCCTAACCATACTTTCCTTAGCTTGTGTAGCAGGATTATTGGCTTGGTCAGCCCGCTGCGACTGGTACAAGCCGTCGCCTCAGTTGGAAATTCTCCCCCTCCCCCTCCCTGGTGTCAGGCCATTTCTAAGGGTATCTTTACCGAACCTAGGTACCAACTAGTGCATCGCCACCATGTGTGACCTTCGAACTATGTGTGACCTTTGACCACAAGACTTGGTCTGTGCCCAGGTCATAGTTCTACGTAAATGACCTCTAGATGACCTTTGACCTTTGGGTCACTCTAACACCCTAATACAAACGTCAGACTGTTCCCCCCCCTATGCTAAATATTAGACCATTAGCCACCCCCCCGGCACTCCCCGTGATCTTGGAAGCGACGCGTATGCAAGCTGTTTAGACTTCCCTTTTCAGTATCGTTGTCACACGAACACCCCATATTTTTTAATTTCACCCAAATTCTCCCCATATTTGTGAAATTTTAACCACTGTCACCGACCCTATTGTGGGATACAAACACCAAAAAGACCTCTATTTGTTAGAAAATTTTGCAAAAATCACACCCAGAGAACCCCATTTTGGGAAAATTTTTCATATTTTGTCCCTCGCGGAAACCCTTATTTTGGCTATTTTTTTGCTATATCTCACCCAAAGGGCCCCTATCTTTTTCTGTCACCGAATGCCCTGGCTGGGAGCACGAACCTAACACCCATATCCATTTCATCATGTGAGTGCTCCCCCCCCCCCCTTATTAGCCCCAATGTCAAAGTATAACGAAATGCATAGCCGGACAGACAGACAGCAGATCTGTTTTAGTAGTATAGATATCAAGGGATTGCGATACAGCAATGTCCGGGGCAGTTGGTATCAAAGGTGATATGATGCGTGAACATGGACTTCGAAATGCCAACCCTAACAGTATTTCCACCGCTAAAAACAGTATTTTTTGTCTGTTTTTGCTACCATAAACAAATCTTTTGTCAGTTTTGCTACCGTAAGCAAGTAAGCATTGCATTGTGTTGATAATATACCCTATTATCTGGCTTTGCTCATGTTGCTTTAATTTCCAGATACAAGATTTTTTAAGGATTTTGATCTCGCGTACAATCACGATTTCAGGGTTATGAAAAACATACACAATTTTTCCATATTTTGCTGTTTTTCCATATTTAAATTACATAAATAAAAAAAGATGAATTGAAAAAAAAAGAGACCCTTTTTACGAGTTTTCTATTGTTCAAGAATCATATCCCCTTTGAATACAAGTGGCCCCCCGGGGCCCGGGGAAGCAATGATAATATTGTATTCATCAAGCTTCATTTAAGATGCATGATGCGAACGGTTATTGAAATGCCAAATAAAAATTAACTAAGATCTTTATTAAATAGTGAGTGACAACTATCAAAATTAAAAAGGATTTGGTACCGTATAGTAATAGGAGCAATAAAACGTATATGTGATGTAATAATAATAATACATAACACTACTTATATTTCTTAGAGTTGACATAAAAATCATCATCATAAAGTCAAAAAAACACACAACCGAAGAAATTCGGGACTTGAGAGGCCGAACACCTGCCTTGGAGCCTCCCAAACAACATTGTGCGCGTGCGACAACCCCCAGGGGGTTGTCAACAGCCGCTCAGTTCCCAGGGCCCCGTTTTAAAACCTGCGCAAAAAATAAGCCGTCGAACTGATTGGTCGGATATAGTGTCTCTTCGCACCTCGCACGTCGAGAGACAGTGCGCGTATACCAGAACCAGTGTTTGACTAAAGTTTTGTTGGCTGACGGAAGTGACCTTCCACCGACCTCGGGGGAGTTGGAGACGTTTTCCCTACAGATTTGATTTTTTTTTGGAGGGTCCACGGATATGGGTTGAAGAGTCTCGTGTTGTAAATGTCAGTCGTTTAGTGTTTTCATCACCGTAGACCCGAGGGGGGAGGGTCTATGCTCCGCGAAGGAGTGTTGAAGTGGTTCCCTGGAAGGCACTGTCAGGAGCCAGTTGTCCAGGTAGGCGAAGGCGAATGGCTTCTCCGCCCGAGGAACATTGCTACAATCTTCACTATCCTGGTGTGAATGTGCGGGATACTGTCGATAATCCGAACGGTGAGGCACTGGAACTGATAGAACGAGCGGACGATATAGGAAACCGAGCAACCTCCTGTGTGACAGATGTAGCGGAGAGAGTGGAAAGTAAGTAAGATCCTCTAAGTTCAAGAGTGGTATGCCTCACCGGCTTGTGAGTCCCTTGAGAGCTGCTGATAGGCTCCCCATATCTTGAAGAGGCTCATTGAAGAAATGGCTGATTGGCGTTTCGTGTTGAAGATCGGGCGCCACTCGTCGGATTTCCTTGAGGGAGAGACAAAGCGCTTTGGAGGGGTGAATGCTACGGCGCGGGACGGTACCAGAAGGATCGCCGCCCCTTCTGAAGCAGCTACTCGGCCTCTTGGAGAAGGGCTTGCCATTCTGTTTTACGTCCTGGGGGATCGCCCATCTTTCGTCGTGCGCAGAAACCCATGAGCTTCGAAGAGTCACCGTCCTTCCAACGGTTTGTATATAAAGTATACCAGCCCCCCCCAATCCCCACCGCAGGGAGGTTCTGAGGGTAGTCACCTCCTCTTCTGGGGGGGCCACGGTGACCCCCACCCCTCCTGATCGATCGCCCTTGTTTGCAATCCACACGCCGTCGCTGCCCTTTGCGTCGGAAATATCCTTGCGGCTGCGGCAGCCACGCTCAAGGGCTGCTCCTCGGTTAATCCGGACGGTTAAGCTGCTATTACAACGGCTCCGAGACGGCAGACTGCGGAGATCCAATTCATGATCGTAGCTGCGCGAACGGCACTTGCGGTAACCCAAGCTTTGCGGGGTGATCCCGGCGCTTACGGCAATCCCGGCGCTTCCGGCGATCCCGGCGCTTACGGCGATGCCGGCGCTCGCGGCGATGCCGGCGCTTGCAAGCGATGCCGGCGCGTGCGGTGATGCCGGCGCTTGCGGTGATCCCGGCATTTGCGGTGATCTCGCTCGGTCGCGGTGATCCCGGCGTTGCGGTGATCCCGGGCCTTGCGGTGATCCCGGGCTTCGGGGATCCCGGCGCTTGCGGGATCACCGGCGCCTTCGGTGATCCAGGCGTCTTGCGGTGATCCCGGAGTGCTTGCTTTTATCCCGCGCTTGCGGTGAGCCCGGCGCTGGCGGTGACCCCGGCGCTTGCGGCGATCTCGGCGCTGCGGTGATCCCGGCGCTGCGGTGACCGCGGCGCTTGCGGTGATCCGCGGCGACTGCGGTGATCCCGGCGCTTGCGGTGATTCCGGTGCTCGCGGTTGGGATACCGGTTCCTTGCTGGTGATTCCGTGCTTGCTGTGATGTCCGCGGCTGTCGGTGGTGTTGCCGCTGGAAGGGGTCACCAATCTAAGTATTCCCTTGAACGGTAAGGCCACGGCCTATAACGGAGTGTGGCCCCCGAGACGGGAAGACCGATATCCTTTTCTAGTATCCCCTTGACTGTAAGGCCCCCCGGCCGTAATAACGGTAGTGGGGGGGGGTGGGGGGGTGGGTGGGGCCCCCGCTGACGGGGAAACCAATATCCGGCTGTGGAGAGTCGGTAGCTCGTCTGCTGGTCCTGCGTGATCCCGGCGGCGGTTCCGGCTCGGCGATTACGACTCCCAGAACGGCTCTGCGGTGATCCGGGCGGCGGTCGCGGCTCCCCGAACGGCTCTTGCGGTGATCCCTTCGGCATTCCGGCTCCTGGAAGGCTCCTTGCGGTGATCCCGACGCATGCCACGGCCTGCGGTGATCCCAGCGGCGGCTCCGGCTCCCGGCGCTTGCGGTGATTCTGGTGCTTGTGGTGATTCCGGTGCTTGCGGTGATGCCGGTGCTCGTGGTGATCCCGGCGACGGCTCCCGTAACGGCTCCTGCGGTGATCTCGGCGCGGTCACGGCTCCCCGAGCGACTCCTGCGGTGATCTGGGTGGCGGTCTCGGCTTCCCGAACGACCTCCGCGTAACAGCTGTAATTCAACGGTGAGAGCGGTTAACTTCGGTGACGTTGCTGTACTCGGCCGGGGCGCGGAAGGACTCCGGAAACCTCGGCACAGGATGCGGCTCTTGACGGCCGCTATTCTGGCTGCTACCGCTACACGGGGGGTTGCTGGGCTCCTTCTCGGTCTCTGAGTCGAAATCCATTTCTTATCTGGGGAAAGACAAAAGAGAGAGAACTCAAGTCGGTTAGGAACTTTAAGGAACCATAACCGGGAGATCTCCTCTAAGTACAGCTAGCCTAGCATACAATTGAGTCATCCTAGGCCCAAAAACCCCCGGTTGACCCGAATCCCGCAGTCAAAAAAACGCGAAAAAATCCCGCTGGAGCCTAACTCCGCATGAGAGCGTAGCAGCGTACTTCCGGTTTCCGGTATGTTGAAATATGGATGACATTTTGTTATAAATCGACCGCCGCTGTTATTCGGAACCAATCGGTTAAAGACGTTACAAATATCGGCGTCGGGACAAAAAATTCAAAGTGGCCGCCGGAAAAAGTGGATCCCGGCCTAAAATCCCCCATAACGGTAAGGCTCGGCCGTGACAACGGTAGTGGAGCCCCCGCAAAACGGGGAAAACCGAAGAAAAAACTCTGTTGAGGTCGCTAACTCCAAAAAGAAAAGCAGCTACTTTCCGGTTTCGGGTCATGTTTGAAATAATGGAACAAACTGCCGTATCGCCCGCCGATGTTTTAGTGTTGGAACCAAGTGAGTCTACGCGGTAAAATTCCACCGGTAAAATTTCCAAAATGGCCGCTGAAAAAAGAGTCACCAGTCTAAGTTTTCCGTGAACGGTAAGGCCCGTCCGTAATAACGGTAGTGGGCCCCCGGTGACGGGAACACCAATAAACTGACCCGCAGACCCGTAAGTCCACGGATAACCCAGGATAACCCAGAAAAACCGAGTCCTTTCTGTTTGCTATCCTTTTTCAAAGTACCTGATACTCGGCTAGTTTCCTTATAATTTGGATATCTGCTAGTTGTTTAAAACTATATGAACAATATTGTCGAGCCTATATAGGCCTACCGTTTTTAACTATTGCTTGGGACAGTGCATGGCCTTGGTTAGTAACCACTAACACGAATGTTTCTTTTAATTTTTTCGACTGACTTCTAAGTTTTTGCAGCTTATTGCTAATAGCCTACGAATTTTACACGTTAATAAAATCGCTTAAATCACATAATGTTATCCAATATTCATCTTAGCTACTTTTTTTTACATAACCAGAGCATATACAATGATTTAAGACCCACAGCAGCTACCAGCCTTAGGCGCATATGCTTCGCAAAATACGCCAAAATGAAGCTTCGTTTAAAAGTGTTAACACTAACAAAATAACAATATATCTCATCTCTCAGGATTCTTCCGCTATTTACAAACCAAGAACAGCACAAGGATCACCACCTAACATGATAAAAAGTCCTAAAAGTAATTTAAAAGGTAAGGATTTAGCCTTCGCCGAGCAAATGATTTGTAATGTGTCAATGTAGATAGATGTAAAAAATTCAAAAACACACAAGATGAAGATGAAAAAATACCACTATATCCTTTTAGGGTATCTCCGATCATTATTAAAACCAAAATCAGCGAAATGATCGGCACTTAGGGTGATAAAAGGTCCTAAACGTAGTTGAAAGAGTGTAAGATTTTAAGCTTGCCAAGCAATTACGTAGTTGTCTATGTAAAACAAACAGGCTGAGGAAGAAACAGTGTGCCAACAATATTCGCCTTACCCGCGGCAACGGGTAGCCAGGCGCGGCAAATGACCAAAAAGTAGCCAAATTTTTTCAATCTTGTCGCTTAGCAGCATGTGATGGGCGCATTTTTACGAAAAAAATGCCTTTTAGTCTGAATTTTTTTACTATTTTCTATTATTTTATATACTCAAAGAAATGGTAGAAATGGTATTTAACTCTCTTGTATATAAAAGGGTGAATTGATTATGAAAAGAACATCTTGACAATTGGCGTCCAATCTCACTCCTAAACTATGATATAAAATATGTTACTATGGTTGTTATCTTTGCGGTTACAAAAAGTGCTGGGAAAACTTATTAATCTTGAACAAACAGGTGATATGAAAGAGACCGTTTTAGAGGTCAAAATATCCGTATAATGAAAGATGTTATAGATTATTGTACCAGAGAAACGAGAAAGATGGTGATATTTATTTGTTGACTGCAGAAAAGCATTCGACACGCTAGAAAAAATTATCTTGAAAATGTCTGGTAATAAAAAACATTTGGGGGATTGTAGGGCAACTTTGAAAAATGGGTTTCAACTTTCTACCGTAACATTAATAGTTGTGTATCTGTTAATGTTCTTTCAGAATCGTTTGAAATTCAAGAGGAATAGTTCAAGGCCTGTCCATTATCAGCACTGTGTTTATTATTGCCGGGAAATGCTGTCTGCTAATATAAAGCAAAAATCGAATATAAAAGGCATTTAAATTGGAAAATTGAAAACGATATTATAGAACGTTAAAACGTCAATGCAGATGACACCACTGTTATGTTACATGACAAAATTTCTGTATTAATGTTTTAAACTCATCAACAAATTCAGTAAAGTTTAGGAGTTATGATAAAGAAAGAAAAAAAAACACTGAAGGTACTTTGGCTTGGCCAAGGCAAAAACCCAACGCTTAGTGTGAATACTATAAGGTGGTCTACAAAACCCATTAAATGTTTGGGAGTATACTTTAGTAAAAATATGGAAGAAGCACACACACTTAACTGGTCGAATAGGTTCAAGACTAGAGAATGCTTTTTTGAAAGGTGGAAATCAAGAAAACTTACTATTTGGAAAAATCCACTATCAATTAAAAACTGTAGGTATCCAATTATGTACAGTGTGTACTTCATTACATACACCCAGAAGAATACGTAATTAAAGATGCTAATAAGATGTTATTTCAATTTTTTAGGGAGCTCAAAAGAAAGGTGAGAAGAGAACAACAATTAACGGTTACATGGAATATGGTGGCCTCAAAATGGTAGGGATTTTAAGATAATCAAAATCAGGGACCATGAAATCAAATGGATCTCGAGACTGCTTAATGAGAATAATGTAGGAATTTGGAACAATTAGACGACCTATGGTTTGATTTAATTGGTGGCAAAGATTATTATTGAAAAGGAATGTAACATCACCGATGTGAAACAACTGTTAATAACAAAATGCCCAAATTCTATCAAGATATAATAGAGGCATGGTGTTGTTAAAAAGACAAAATCCACAATGTCCTCTGAATGTGGGAGGCTCTCAAACCAAGTTTTGTGGGGCAATGTAAGGTTTCAATTGAAAACCAAAGAGAGTACTGATGTTTATAAGTGGAAGAAAGCAGGTATTGTTTATTGAAGTGATGTTATTGTAAACAATAGATTGATAAACTTGGAGGAGTTGTCACTATGTAAAAGCCCACATTTAATATGTTTAATTTGAAAAATTAAAGACAGCCTTGCCTTTATAATTGGAAGACTCAAATTAAATATAAAACGTTGATCTCTGTATTCCTGACAACCAATTAATGATAAGTAACAAAAGAGCATGTCTATTCACCATTCAAAAATGATACAAAACAAATTATAATATGTTAATAGATCCAGGAAGACACATTTTGTTGTTGAAAGCATTGGCAAAAAAAATCTTTGATGCAGACAATGATCATGAAAAGATGGAAAAGTATCTGGAAATTCAAAATTTGTCATAGCATAGACAATCAACATTGGAACAATTGCAATTTATATTTTATTAATCTGATTCCATGCAAATACGAATTTATTCAAATGGAAAGTGTCTGATTCGGATATGTGGAATGTTGTTATATGCCAGATAAACTATTACCACTTCTTTATGAGTGTAGCATGGTTGGACGGTTTTTGGTACAAATGGAGCAAATGTACTCAAGTGTTTAACATAGACTGTGAAATTAAAATGAAGTTTAATTATTAGAGGATATGAGTTATGGAATCAGGTATTAAAATTCTGAATTATTGCTCTATGTTTTGCTGTGTATCGTCAATATATAAATATAAGGTAAAGATTCTGTATAACACAACCAGAAAAAAGGAATTCACATATTGTTTTAATTCGAATGATATTAGAAAAACATAATAAATTTAAGTCATTTCAAATTAAGCTTACAGTAGTAATTCAAATACTAACACTAATATTCGTATAAAAAACAGATCATAAATGGCAACAAGTACCTAATTTATCTCTCACTTTAACACTTAACGTAAATTGACTCTATGTCATGTCGCAATCACTACTATTTACTGTAGTTATATATTTATATTACTTTTATTAGTAGTAGTACTATTTGATTCGTTTATGTTTTTGACGTTAAGTGTGTATAAATTACTTCTATGAGGGCTTAAAAGAAAAAAAAAAATTATTTGTATTAATTATTATTTATTTATTTCTTTATTTATTTGTTTATTTATTTGGTTTATTATTGTTTTATTTCTTTGTTTATTTGTTTATTTATTTGTTTATTTATTTGTTATTTATTTGTTTGTTTATTTATTTATCTATTTGTTTCTTTCTTTTTCTTCATTTATTTTTTTGATTTTTTTCTCTATTCTTTAGTCTTATTAACACACACCTCATTATCTAGTTTGCCCAAAGGGTCATTAAAAAAGACTGTTATGTTGCGGTCTGAGACGAGAAGAACCGATGTACAGCTGACAGCCACAAAATTACTCATGAAGAACGAGAAGAATTGCAAAGACTCACAAAGAACGGGTATTATAAAATTCGTAGTCAAACAAGAGAGAAATAACGATCAGAGGGTATACCTTGTAGACAAAGACTCAAGAAGAAGATAATCGACAAAGACTCACGAAGAAAGACCCGGGAGAAAGCCTTAAGACTTAAGAAGACCATTTATATGGTCATGAGAAGGACCGTTGATGTACAGTTGACAGTCACAAATTCTTGTGATCACATTGCTCATAAAAAGATGTTTTGTTAGGATTAATTATTTTTTATACCTGAGTGGCGCCTACTCCCCGTCGTGTAAGGAGGAGCATCGCTTGCCAGTGAGTAAGGTTTAAGTGATCTCTCACAGGTGTACCACCCATGACAGTCACTTTTTGCTACCGGGCTTTTTTTGTGGATAAATTATTTGTTGTTATACATGAGTGAGCACCTACTCCCCGTCGTGTAAGGCGCACAAGGCTGACAAAGCACTCTACAGATCACGGGATGAAGTGAGAGTTTGTTTGTCATACCGAGCGAGTCCCCCTGTAGTGAATGAAGGTAAAGCATATTTAAGAGAAAGGAAGCGCTAATTCAATTAGGACTTTTAAATTGAGGCGCTCTTGCCCCCTTTTTTCGCCCCCCTGACGCCATGCGGTTCCGATTAGAGATAAACCTTATGATTGCTTGAGAATGGCTGGATTTGATTTCATCCCTATATAGGGTTAGGGTCCTAACACTACACACTACCGGAAAGCTGAAAGTATTGCTACAATACAAAACAGGAGCACATTAGTTGGTCCATTGTCCCGTTCAAAAAACCGGCTTCGTAGATCGGCCATGCAGAATTCGCCTACCTTGTTACCAACACCAAGCGGCAGGCCCGCCGGACCATGCGACAGCTGAGTTTGATGTGAGACTGAGTAGCAATCAGCATGAATATTTTGTACCTGATACCATCAACATTTTCATTTTACCTTTCTAAAATCTACTGTTTTTGGTTGTTCAGCAGTCTGGTCTTTTATTAAATCAGTAGATGAAACGGTCGAAACTGTCAAAATGTTTACAATCAATGCAACGGCGGCCATCTTGAATCCAAGGAGTTGTTTACAACATCCGGGAGTTTTAATCTGGATGCAATCAATTTTATATGCCAAATTACACCTAAAACCAAGCCTGATTCCAGCAAAATATCATATAAAACTTAATAAAATGAACCCCGATCAGCAATCCCGGTTTTCCATTTTAATCTAAATGAAGAATGAAACCGGAAATATTTGAAATTTAGGAATGGACGTAAACACGACCTTATTTGACAGGTGTTCTGAAGCTGCCCAATATGCTCTATTACTAAATGTTCGAGTATCATTTTATGATTTTAGTGACAGGTTTAGGACACTCATCTTATTAGCTTCTTGCTGATCTCTACAGCAGTGGGTTTAGATCAGACATGCGCGAGGTCTTTTGGTTCGATTGAACGTCAATTCTTAAACAGCTGTGGAAAAATTAAGCAATTCTCATTGGCTGATGCCCGGGTTCAATTCGTTTAATGAACCATAGAGGTAATGATTGAACCCAGGTAGTACGCGCTGCGTATTGAAGTTATCTTTAGGTTGAAACGATTGCGTCATACCGCGTTTTTGCTACGTTCTCGCGCGCATGCCAATGTTGCGTATGATCATTGCGTATGATCGTTCAACGGGTTGTTCGATTGTTTCACTGGGTGGTGCCAGTCCTTTCTGTTGTATTTAGAGACATAAAGCATCGCGAAATTTGGAGTTAAAGATGACCTTAAATGATAAGCTGTTTAAGAATGAGGAATAGGGTATGATTTGGGGAACCGGTAATATCTTTACGACGATTGAAACCCGGCGACACCATATTTTTGAGTGGGAAGAAATCGGCCTCCGGATCGTTCTTCAACTTTTAAAATATGGTATCGCCTTGGGTTCAATCGTCGTAAAGAGAGTACGGGTGAAAGCAGATATAGTGGATGGGAGCCATAGTCCGGGGCTCCTAGACGATAACGGAATAAAGCGTGAAACTAAGGTTGCGTAACGCGTCAATGAAGCGATTGACCATTGTTCAAACATTGTTCCAGGACTACGACGGGACAATGGTTACTTCTACACCTGTTCTTCAAAATCATACCTCTATTCTCTAAAAAGAATACTACATTATGCATAACACATGTGCGTACATACATTTGCGTACACGCATGCGTTTATGACATCTAAACCTGAGAACTATACAGAAAAACTAAATGTAAAACTGACTAATAAAAGAAAGGAATCAAGTAAACAAATAGTAAAACAACAAAAACAATATCTAAAGCAACAGTGACTTCCATGCCTGAGTGAGGTCAGAGATTTCCTGATGACGCCCTCAATTTTCAACAAATCATGTTTTTTGGCCCCACATTGCTTGTCCATATACTAATCACTGTTGAAATACATGTAAATAAACAAAGATAACGCTCAAAAATCGACTGTCCTTCAATAGAGAAAATCAACAACTTTGTAAATAAATTCTGGATCGGAATTTTTGTTATACACTGTTATTTTTTTCGTTTTATTATAGTAGGCCTAATATGAAGGTTTACGCATCAAAATGAAAAACTGATTCGTCCTTGAAACTTTGGTATTGGAGCATTTTAGGTGTGCTTTAGTTCTAGTTGCTACAGAGGTCCCAATAAAAACTATACAACAAACCTAAAAAATTATAAAAAAATATAAACGGTACATTTTTGCCAGATATTTTGACTTTATTGTTCGAAAGATTCTAAGATAAATACTCGCTTCTTATTCCATCCAATTTGATGACCCTAAGAGAGAGATGTCAGTTGAAACACAAAGGATAAAGTCCACTTGGGCAGTTTCACCTGAAGGTTCAGAAAAATAAAGGCATAAGGCGTGTAGCATCATTGTGGGATTAATCCATTTTCAAACAAAAGAATATTGTACAGATCAGAGTGAATGTATTATCATGCATTGAACTAATCAATATATTATTTTTCAGTGAAAAGCACCAGAAATTATTATGTTGTGGGTGAAATGAGGGCCTCGCTCTCAGGGGGACAATACTGAAATTCATGGAAATTTGGGAATTTGACTGCTGAAACTAATGTAACAGTCTACAAGTCTGTTGAGGGTGGACAACGCTCTAATGTGAAGTGAAGTATCAATTTACCTATAGATTACCCTTCCCCTATTCCCCACTGCCTCCAAGATGCCAGGTAGGAATATGATGAAAAACATTTCACCAGAGCATAAAGACGGATTGTTGGGTTCAAAGCTCTCAGTTTGCTTTGAACAAGGGTGTTCTTATGGTTCTACCTTCTGCTGAAACCTGGAGTAAAGCTGAGACAACACGACTGTTTGGAATTGAATTTCCCAATGCAACATGTATTTATTAGTAATTGCGACATTATTAAGTTATAAATTATGTTATATTACTCGAAGCAACACTTACCTACTTTTTATTGTATTTTTCAATAAGACTGTCTTGAGGTGATTTCAATTGAGAACTTTGTTGATATCCGGATAGCCGAAACTGGCCCAACAGGTTTTTCAACTGTCTCAGATAATTAGCCATAAGTCTTGAACCAGACCCCCAAATTACACCAACTAAAAAATCTCATAAAAGCTGGAACACTCCTAAAAAATCAGTAAAACTCCAGTTGAGATGAACTTAAATTTTTGGCCAAAACAATTTAATCTTTGATTGTATAGTTTTTTTGGGGGACAGTCTGTAGTGGGGAACCATGCTAAAAAAAAACATTTACTCATAACGTCAAAACGCCCCGGGGTCTCAGGGGTTTGTTAGGTACCCATGCTCGTTCCATGGGTTCTAAAGGGACAGATATTCAGTGAAAATATACCCCTATAACGGGACCAGTGTTTGGTCAAATTATACTAGTTTTCAGTAAAAATATACCCCCTATTAAACGGGACCAATTTGCAGTGAAATTATACCCCTTGCAGGACCTGTGCTCAATATGTGAATTAAGAAATAAAGGGTTTGCAGTGTTATTTATGGGCGAATAATATGTCCGAGGTCAGAAAGACAAAACTAAAAATGGACGAGGCGCAGCCGAGCCCATTATTTGAAAGTTTTTCTTGCCGAGGATACATTATGATCCCATAGATGACACTGCAAACCCTTTATTTCTATTCTGTTACCGAAAACAGCGTAATCTATTGAGAAAATGCATTCGCGACCCATTATTGCAGAATAATGGGCAGTAAACTGACCAATCAGAATGCTGCATTTTCAATAATGGGCAGCAGAGGTAATAGAATAAAGTTTTACCTTTGAAATAGCCAATATACAATAAAATGATATTTGTGCTACTGCAAGAAAAATTACACACTCAGGGTTATTTTGTTTATATGCTTAAATGAGCAGTAATTTGCTAATCTGAAATATCGAAAAAATAATAAAAAAATCGCATTTTGGTATTTTTGTTACTGGCATAGATGTGCTAACAAAACGTGCAAGTAGTTGGCTCGAAATCCGTGTATTTAAAGACAAGGCAGTACTTTTAATCTGATTTTGTCATTTCTGCGCATTATTTTAAAGTTGTTCCGGCCGAGGATAGGGACACATTCATTATAGCCCATTATGATATTGCAAACCCTTTATTTCTATTTGCTGTTACCGACAACAGCGTAATCTATTGCAGAAAATGCATTCGCGACCCATTATTGCAGAATAAGGGCAGTAAACTGACCAATTCCGAATGCTGCCATTTCAATTAAGGGACAGAAGAGGTAATAGAATTGTTGTTTTTGTTCCTAATTAAAGTAGTTATATGTAATTGTAGTGTACATAATTTATTGATTTATAAAGTTAAAAATGCATTTCACATTGTTTGTTCCCTCTCATTATCACATGCTTATCCCTTAAAGTTAATTTTCCATTTGTATTATTGAATGATTTGGAAACATTGAACACAACTGAATTTGATACTTCATTAGTAGGGGAATAGAACTTGATTAATGTGAATTTGATACCCCTAGCGGTATCCCGCATTTGCAGCTATAGTCTCGCTACTTTTGTTTTGGACGAGCATGGGTACCTGACCACAAGCTACCAAATCCAGAACCCCCACAAGGGGCAAACGCACACTAGAATCACATTGAAAATTTTGGAAATAACCTTTTCTCAAGGCTCTCTATGTGCAGGGGGGTTTTAGGACACGATCTGCTCGAATTGGGCATTGGGGGGATTTGGCCAAAGGTGTTTGTGGAACTGTTACGTGCATTTACATTCTCAAGACATTACAAATCAATTTTAAACCTTCGTTCAAAGATCCTTAGTAAATTTCATGAGTAATTTAGGGAAATATTATGAATTCAAAAACAGTTGTAATTTCCAATAACGGTCATTAAGATTTAAATATTAGTGACCAGGCCTAGTCTTTAGTAAGTCTGTGTGTAACCGTTTCGATATGCGTTAAGAGGGCCCTCCTACGGTAAGTCTTTGAAAAAGACTAGCACACCGGAAGTTGATGCTGTGTTTTGTGAATTCTCTGTTGCACTGTTAGGTTGGCATGTCCTACCCCCTGCTATAGTGTATAAACAAAAAATAAGATGTTATATATAGGTGCACCGAAATGCACTTTAAAAATATTTAAAAACTTGACTTGCTTTCTCATAAAGGGTGCGCCCTCAAATTTTACAAATCGGGTGTTTTGCGTATACATAATGTTTGTCCACATTACTAATCAATGTGTGAAATAGTCAAATCAGGGTCCTCAGTCCTCAAGTCATACGCCAAGTTGGGGGGGGGGGGCCAGTGTACCATGCAAAAGGTGGAGTAAGTGCGTTACATAAACTTACAAATGCACCCTAAAAAAAGTATTTCCACCCCGACCTAAAGTAACCTTATTTGTCTGTTTTGCTAAACAAGTAAGCAATGCATTGCGTTGTAATATGGCACACCCCACCGGGATATGTCACTTATTATCTTGCTTTGCTTTACTTACAATTTACCGTATTTTGGACCTTTTCTGAGTATCAAATACCCACATCACAATAAGAAAAAAAATATACCTTTTCCATCATGATGTGTTGGAAACCCTGCGCGTTTTTTGTTCGTGCATCATAGCCACCTTTAAAAATAAAAGGATGCTTGTCAAACATAATAATCATTGTGTGAAATAGCTAAAGCTCCAAATCGATGTCCTTCTTATAGTTATACTCGGTATAGGGAATCGCAATTTTGGGTTATAGTCTATACTACAGGCCTACATATAAATTACTGAAGCATCAAAACGAAAAATCCGGTTCCTTCAAATGGGATTTGAGCATTTAGGTGACATCTTAGCTATCTTAGTTGTATCTTGACTATTTTAATTAATAAAACAAACGTTGCATTTCAAAATCTCTGAGTCAGCAAGACAGGCCCAGACACAGCGCCACAGACAGTAATACAGGATCTCAAATAGCCTCTTTGATTAAATTGTATCCATATTCCTACATGTAAAAGATCATTGTTTTTTTTATTTTTTGTTCGATCCTTCTCAAAGTGGAAATTGAGCCAAAAAAAATCAAAGGTCAAGCAAAACCCATGCCCAAGACAGCGACGAACATCAAATTGATCTTGGCTTTCAGTTTCAGATACACGAAATAATTTCTTGCCTCTTATTTACAGACCAAAAGCCATGTGAGTCTGTGGTGTTGTGCGATTATTCTGTTAGAAAACGTTTGTGTGTATTTGTTAATTGTATACGTGTATAGCGATTCCCACCTCATAAAATCAGTTGTTTGGTTACCAGCTGATGGGAAGAAACTGGCAACGGTTCATTGTATAAGAAAAACAAAAAAATTTTCATCTGAACCACCGGCCGACTCGAGACCACAGACCGGCGCCGGTGACCCTTTGTGCATTGTGGATGTTGTTAGATTTCACAATTTTGTGTCATTTCAAATGAATTCTGTTTTGTTCATGTGTTGTTGATATGCCTGAACTGTTCATATGATTAAATATAAGAAAAATGTGAACAAAAAACGAAACAGTAGAGAACTCGAGGTAAACGTGAGCGACGAGAGAAGCGGAAAAACAGTCATTTTGGAAAGCGGAGCCAACAAATCTCAATTCTTCTCCCGTTGGATCCCCGGGCAATTCTGCGGAGTGGAATAGAAAAGGTTCCCGAACCACCGGCTCGCAGGGAATCCCGATCCCGTTCCAATAGTAATGTAGTTGCAGACCAGGCAGCTGGGGGTTCCGAAGTTGTGGCGCCCGAGCTTGGTGTCAGGAAACTTTGCGAGGTTAGTATAGCTGTATCGAGTGTAGTCCTGCTGAGCATGACTCCTCCATATGCATGATATGTACATGTAATCATTATGCCATTAACTTAATCAAAGGAGGAGTCATGCCAAAATTGTGTGTAACTGATATGACAAAATTTTTGTCTCACATTCTTCAATAATTTTCACTCTTCACGCAAATAAATATTACCTGATTCCACCTTGAAAGTATTCCAGAGTGTTAGCAACAACAGGATAGTCGTAAATATCTTCATCAACTCTTTTAGGAAGTGAAATTTCATGAAATTTCAAGACATGTAAGATTTTGACCGGTGACTAAGTCCCGTGTTTTGTATTGCCAGATGCTTAAAGGGCCAACAAGGGGCGTGTTCCGATCGTCTTTGGGACCCCCCCTGATTTACCCGGAAGTAGTATCGATTTTGATATCAGATGAAAGGCCGTATTTTTGACATTAGTCATTGTCGTCCTGAAATTTGAGCCCTCGAATCCATTTCATTCCCAAGATATAAACAAAAAACCGCCGTTTTAGTGGTTAACCACTTTATTAGCACAGTATTGAATAGGGCTTTGCAACATGCATTTTTTTTTTTTTTTTTTTTTTTTTTTTTTTTTTTTTTTTTTTTTTTTTTTTTTTTTTTTTTTTTTTTTTTTTTTTTTTTTTTTTTTTTTTTTTTTTTTTTTTTTTTTTTTTTTTTTTTTTTTTTTTTTTTTTTTTTTTTTTTTTTGTGTTTTGGGACTTCACATATAGACTGTTAAAGGCATACTGTTAAAGAAATGTCATGTGAAGTCCCAATTATGGGACTAGTACGAGTGTAGATACATAGTGCAGTGCCAAAGTGCACTACCCTGACAATCACAATGTGTATTTATCCTCGGATATTGATTTTCCAATAATATATAATTAAAGGCACTTTCACAAATCATTAGGAGATTTCCGCGTTGTGATTGGTCGAGAGCCGGTCATAAACACAGTTTAATGCCCGGCAGAAATCGATTTTGATTCACTTTGGGTAGGCATGTAGAAGTAGGTAGATGTGTGTACAATGAGCATGTCTGCTAGCGGCTATTATTAGGCCTAAAATAAATATTGAAGCCCAATAAGCTCCATCTACTTGACTATTAATACAAAAATGTAATTTTTCGAAAATATGTGTTGAATAAACACAAAACATGCTTTCAAATATTTTGGCATGTTAGTGCAACATTTGAAGCACACCCCTATTCTGTAATGGAACATCCCATTTGATACATCGATCGTGCTTTTTCGGGGGGGGGGGGGGGTGCAAGGTTGGAAGGAGGGGGGGTGAACAATGCACTGTTCCGTCAAGTGTGAAAGACAAAACTGACATGAGAAGAGTGACTTTGCAGTCTGATTTTTGCAGGTACAAGTACGGTTTCCCTAACATACCCGGCAAATGGACAGACTTAGAAGCACCCAATAAGCACAAAATCGGATTTATAGTCCATTACTGTCCGTACGGACCCTACTACAACACGTATTTGAATGGAGAGTCATATCATTGAAAATTTTGAAAAATGCGGTTTTCTTCCTTTTCTTCCAAACGTCCGTTGAAAAAGGGGATGAATTTAGTATTCTTCCCCACTTAAAAGTCGGCACCTTTAACATGCGGTTTATTCCGTTCACATTGCCGAATTCTACCTGTGGCTGAATACTAAATTCCTTCCAAAAAGTAACGAGAATTCTACAGACATACCTTCATATTTAAAGGTGCAGCGAGAGATTTTTGAGGATCCAAATTTGTGTCATAATAGTAATTTCAATATAGATTAGACCTCAAGATTTCTTATCTTTAGTTTGGCTACAGAAATGTCGTAAAAGAGACAGAGATTTGCAGAAAGAAGCGCCCCGGTTTTGTTACATATTGGAATGCTTACCAATGTAATTAGAATCACACCTTAAGTGAATAATCCGAATACGCCGTCTTTATGAATAAGGTATGATGTATTAGTTTTCGGTCTGGCGACAGAAAGTCCAAAGGCACTGGTTTTCTATGGGGAACGATTTCGATAGCAGGCAGTTCAAAACAATGTTGCGTGTTTCTTTTGCCACCTGTTTGTCCAATAACCTTTGAAACGTTTTCTCCGGTAGGTGGTCTACAACCGTCCAGTGAAATTTTGAGAGAAATTGTGTCCTAAACAAATCTCAACATATTCCTACTACTTAAATCATACACAATCACCATGTCGGTTGTGTAACACACTCAGTACATCTGGCCAGTTGTGCATGTTTGGCAATATGCTAGTATAGTAGTTTTAAAATGTTATAGCATTAATATAATGTAAACACTTCTGTACAGGAGTAATTTAAAATAGTTTATATTTCCTCAGAAAGTAAATCTTGTGTATTTTTCCATAATAAGCCCAATGCATCCACCCTTGAGTAGAATTTTGATACTAAGTGACTGCTCATAATATACATCCGTAAAAAAAAAAAAAAAAAAACCCTGTAAAAATCCATTTTTTTCTTTCTCACTTAAAATGTCTGGAATTCCCTGATCCACTTAACCTTTCTCTGGTGTGTGTATGGGTTTGTCCATGTATGTGTGTCCTTGTCTGTTTGCCTGTCTGCCTCATCGCTTGTCTGTCTTCATGTGTGTAGGGTGGTCTACATGTGTGTGTGTGTTGTAAACGTCAAAATTAAGAATTAACAATTTAACAATCTGTTTGCTCAGAGCAAGACTCAGAAACCAATTTGTATGTGTGTTGTGTGTGTATGTATTGGTAGGTATGTGTGTGTAGCATGTGTATGTGTGTGTATGCGTGTATGCATGTATGGCATGCATGCACGCACGCATACATAGTAGCTAATTTAGCTAATTGAAAAGTGGTCCTTTGTCCTCGCACTTTAGCTTTTTGTCTAACAGAATAAACTTATAATTTATTGCCAGAGTATGCTTTAGGTTCATAGTGTTTTTCGACATTTATAGTGTTTAAAACAGATAAATGTTTGGGTCTGTTGTCTGTCCGGTCCTTTTGGTTAAAGTGTTGCAATTTGTTCTCTCCTGCATAAACCTAGAGCCAATTTAGCACATTAGGTCAGAAGAGCCCTTGGTCCAAGGTTCATATAGGGTGTTCACAGATTGGGCAATTAACACTTAAGTGTATGGTGGGTCCTGTGGACCCAACATTTTTTTTGTGTGTGCCTTTTTAATGGTCCCTTATTTTTGCCAAATTTTTTGTTTGCCTAAATATCAGTTGCGCATATTTTGGTGGAGCAAAAATTCCAATCGCCCATGGCGTTATTATGCTAAATTTAGCATAATTAATCATTTTGGTGGTACTATTCAAAATTGTTTGGCCCTTAAATCTCTCGAGTACCTTTAATTTTTTTTCAGCATGTAAATGGTCATTGATGATTAATGAGCCAAATTTTTATGGGAAAGTTCCTTCAGGAAAGTGGTGTTTCATTTGTTGGCGTGATAATTGGTGCGCGTTGCAAAATTCGGTTTTTGGACCACTAATTTGAATCCGTACAACTGATGTCATTTTTTTCACGCTGTTATGTGGTGGGTTGATGTACCCCATCAGTGAAACAGACTTTTGTTAAAAAATCCACTGCCAAGTGGTTTGCAGAGGGGGTCCATGTGGACTCCCCCCCCCCTTATACACAAACTGAATCATCAAGACCTTATACCTTTTTTTAAAGGGGCATTCCTTGGAAAATCATGAATTTGTTTATTCCCTGTCCCAGATAATTTGCCTATAATCCCCAATCTTGGTCAGAAGATCCACGTGGCCCAAACCCTTAACAGATTGGGATTCAAAGGTCACATCATTAAACCAAATTCAGTCTATAAGAATCATTCAACCGCTGACTTCACGAGTTCAGCGGTTGCACCCGATATATGGGGTTTAACGCGATATGGGTCAAAGCTCATGTGTGCCAATTAAAGGGCAATTTCATTGGTCAGGTTGGGTAAGTTATTATCTTTGAATTCTCCTTCTGCCTAACAATTGGAGCCGATGCCAGCCTATCTTGTCAGAAAACCACTGACTCATGGGGTGTGTTCAGAAATGACACCCATTGACCCCTATATAATCTTTTACCCTCATACAAATGTTACACATTTTGAGATCACAAAGAGGGGCAGCTTATGGCTATTTGAGACCACCATGTGTTTCTTAATTACCACCTTGTTTTGGTACTCCAAGTTAATTTGTTCATCATGTTATTTTCCATTGTAACTAAAATTGTAAGGGTTGTCACAAACATTTCTCTTTGAATACCACACTTGATAGGCTTCTGCATCATCTGATGCTCTGGTTTATATTATTTGCTTTCTGACCATTTCTCAAAAGTGAAATTTGTCGGTGCCACAATCAATAGGTCTAAGCAACCATAGCCTAGACGAATCAAAATTTGATCCTTGGCTTTCAGGTATGCCAGATACAAGAAAAATAATTTTCTTGCCTCTATTTACAGACCAATAAGCCAGTTGAGTCGTGTGGTTGTGCGCACTTTAACTGCTAGAACCGTTGTGTTAATTTGTTTAAGGTTATAAATATCGTGTATAGCCGATTTCCCCTTCATAAATCAAGTGTTTTTTTTACCAGCTGATTGGGAAAGAACTGGCAACGATTCATTGTCATATAAACAACAATTTTCATCTGAACCACCGCCGACTCGAGACCACAGACCGGATCCTGTGACCCTTATGTGCATTGGGGAATGTTGTTAGATTTCACAATTTTCTTCAAAATCGAATTCTGTTTTTGTTCCTGTGTTGTTGATATCCTGAACTGTTTCATGGATGATTAAATCTAGAAAAATGTGACCAAACGAAACAGTAGAGAACTCGAGGTAAACGTGAGCCGACGAGAAACCGGAACAGTCATTTGGAGAAGCGGAGCCAAATCCTCAATTCTTCTCCCGTTGGATCCCCGGGAATACTGCGGATAATGGATATAGAAAAGGTTCCCGAACCACCGGCTCGCAGGGAATCCCGATCCCGTTCCAATAGTAATGTGTTGCAGACCAGTCAAGCTGGGGGTTTTCCGAAGTTGTGGCGCCCGAGCTTGGTGTCCGAACTTTGCGAGGTTAGTATAGCTGTATCGAGTGTAGTCCTGCTGAGCATGACTCCTCCATAATGCATTATATGTACATTTCATCATTAAGCCATTAACTTAATCAAAGGAGGAGTCATGCCAAAATTGTTTTTAACTGATATCAAAATTTTTGTCTCACATTCTCAAAATTTTCACTCTTCACGCAAATAAAATTCCTATGTCACCTTGAAAGTATTCCAGATTGTTAGCAACAACAGGATAGTCGTAATATCTTCATCAACTTTTTAGGAATTGAAATTTTCATGAAATTACAAACTTGTAAGAATTTTGACCGGTGAACTAAGTCCCGTGTTTTGTCTTGCCAGATGCTTAAAGGCCAACAATGCTTCTTCCGATCGTCTTTTTGGGACCCCCCTGATTTAACCCGTAAGTCAGTATTCGATTTGATATCAGATGAAAGGCCGTATTTTTTTGACATTAGTCATTGTCGTCCTTAATTTGAGCCTCGAATCCTTTTTCCCAAGAGATAAACAAAACTCGCCGTTTTAGTGGTTAACCCGCCACTTTTATTAGCACATATTGAACAAATAGGGCTTTGCACATGCATTATTGCGTCTACCATCAAAACCGCAAGTTTGTTCCCCACGGTACTTGATTGGGGTGTATGTGCAGTGCCGAGGCTCTCAATCAAGTAGAGAACACATACAAACAGAAATACCAACCTCCTTAAAACGAAAGCATTCAAACTTGGATATTACTGGTGCTAAGGTGGAAGAGTGTTTAGACGAAAGCACCCCGGTGAAGCGTATTGAATTGGGATCAGGTAAGATTATATGAAAATTGGAGGTGAAATGCTGTCAGTGGTCGAAATTTGAAGGGTACACAAAAATGTCCTAGCGTTTACACGTAGTGTTTTGGGACTTCACATATACCGTAAAGGCATACTGTTTAAGAAATGTCATGTGAGTCCAATTATTGGACTAGTATCGAGTGTAGATAGTGCAGTGCACAAAGTGCACTAACTGACAATCACATGTGTATTTATCCCGGATATTGATTTCCAATAATAATTTATAATTAAAGGGCACTTTCACACATCATAAGGAGATTTCCGCGTTTGTTATTGGTTAGAGCCAGGTCATACACAACGTTTAATGCCCTGCAGAAATCGATTTCTGATCACTTTTTTGGGGTAGCCATGTAGAAAGAGGTTAGATGTGTGTAGCAATGACAGCAGGTTTTGCTCGCTATTATTGCCTCAAAATAAATATTGAAGCCCTAAGCTCCAATATACTTACTATAATAAAAAATGTATTTTTCGGAATATGTGTTGATAAAACACAAAACTGCTTCAAATATTTTGTCATGTTTAGTGCACATTGAACACACCCCTATTCTTGTAATGGACAAAAAGCCATTGATTAATCTATCGTGCTATTTTTCCCTCAACTTTAACTCAAGGTGAAGAAGACAAAAACATGACATGAGAAGAGTGACTTTGTGCAGCTGATGTTTGGCGGTAACAAGTAAGTACTCTAACATCCCCTGCAAATGGACCCAACTTAGAAGGCAACCCATAAGCACAAAATCGGATATTATATCATTACTGTCCGTCGGACACTTACTACAAAACACTTATCTTGAATGGAGAGTCATATCATTGAAAAAGTTTTTTGAAAAATGCTGTTTTCTTCCTTTTCTTCAAACGTTCAGCTTGAAAAAGGGGCTGAAGTTAGTATTCTGCCACCACCTTACAAATTCTGGCACCTTTAACATGCGGGTTATTCCGTTAACATTGCCGAATGCCGTAGCCTGTGGCTGAATACTACTACATTCTTTCCGAAAAAAGTAACGGATTCTACAGACAACTTCAAATTTTAAAGGTGCAGCGAGAGATTTTGAGGCATCCAAATATTGTGGTCTAATAGTCAGTTCATATAGATTTAGACACTCATCGATTCTTACCTTGTATTGCTAAAAATGTCTTAGTAAGAGACATGATATTATGCAGAAAGAAGCGCCCCGGTTTTTTACATATTTGGAAGGCTTCCTCATGTATTAATCCACCCTGCAGTGAAATAGCCGATACGCCGTTTGATGTAAATAGGTGAGATTTTTTACTTTCTGTCGTGCACAGACAGAAAGTCAAAGCTGGTTTTCTATGGGGAACGATACGATAGCAGGCAAGTTTCAAAACAAGGTTTGCGGTTTTCTTTCTTTTCCCTGTTTGTCCAATAAACCTTTGAAACGTTCTCGGTAGGTGGTCTACAACCGATCCAGTGAAATTTGAGAGAATTTGTTTGGTCCTAAAAATCTCCTGTCACTTTAAAGAGAAGAAAAACGGTGATTCTGATTTGCTATTATAATTTCAATATAACACATCTATAGGCTAATTTCATATTGCTCCTAAACAAATTAGAAATTTCACAATTTTTGTACCAAAGACATTTCCCTGCTTATTCCTTTCAGATGGTGATATTTTTGATGGAAAGCTTTACACCAGGAAAATATTAGTCTTCCGTTTTTTTAGGGACACCTTATATGTTGAAATCCCAGATCGAATCTGTTTTAGTGGGTTATTCTAACACAGTTAGTGGTATTGGCATGAAGGTGTATTGAAAACCAAGTCTGCACACATCTCTCCATTACCACCAGATGTCATTTGTTTACAGGCCTCAGGCCTT
>JAMKCH010002252.1:0-37416 GCA_023653785.1 Ophioderma brevispina | reverse complement strand
TAAGGCGAGCCCCTGGATCCCACCTGTTGGGGGCGCCACATTAACATCTTGCCCCGGGCGCCACATCCACTAGCTACGCCACTGATATGTTAAAGCAATAACAGCACACGTTTTAAGAGCGCTCCCAATTTTCCGGATATTTTGACATTTTTCTGCACAGTTGCGTTGGTAATTGACTAGTAAGCAATACCTGTGAATGGTAGAGCTCAAAGTTCTCTATGTGTCACAAAAAAAGGAATTTTTAAATTAGAATAATTAATATCGGAGATCCCTGATAATAATTTAACGGCTGCTGGAAACGTCCTTCCAATATGAAATAGCCGAAAATTTGCACCATATACGTGTCTACGCTCATCAAATATTCAACTATACAACATTGACTAAAATATTAATACAAAATTTACTTTTTCAACATCCATGCATATTTTGGCATTTGGTACTGTTAGCGTTAATAGGTGTGGGCGTTGCGATATTTGCCGACGACATTGCATGCTTGAGCTCCACTTGCTCTCTGTGTGAGAAACTGTGGGGAAAATTGGAGAAAAGAAGAATTTACCCCCTTCTTACAGGACTGTTACTATTTCTACATCTTTTAGGAAAATAAGCACAAGCTTACTAACACTATACGATATCTTACCAACAAAATTTGTTGGTTGACCATTGGAGTAAATAATATATGATGTAGCCATGTGGAAGTTCTGGTTCTTTCCATTGACCTCGATGCTATTTGTAGATCTTGCAATTGGAAAACATTCCTCCATTTCAGGGGGCATCGGTACTGCAGAATTCAGAAGTCATTTGAAAAAAAAAAAGAAACCTTATTACAGCCTATTTCCTCCAGTGTTTGGGAAGTAATGAATTTTAAATTTCACTGTTAACGTCTTTGCAAATTTAATATAATGCGCAATTTCGAGATCTAGTCAGGGGGCACACGTCAACTACTTCAAAAGTTGTGCCAAGGCTGATATTTTATATGGACCTTGTTACTGAACCCATAAGGAGTTGATTTCAACTTGTTATCTAATTCTCAGTGACGATTTTCATCGATTGAGGGCGCTTTTTCAAAATGGCCGCCAAAATGGTTAAAAGGCTATAAAAAATAAAAAAAGTTGGGTATAAAGTGCTTCAGAAAAATTGATTAAGCCTGGTTTTCCTTATTGATTAACCAATATTCAGTTGTTTTCAACCTAATACCAAACTCTCAATGACGGTTTTCATCAATTGAGGGCGTTTTTTTTCAAAATGGCGGTCAAAATGAAAAAAAAACTATAAAGAATAAAGTAGTAACGTATAAAGTGCTTCAGAAAATAATTATGTTGAGTGTGATTTCAAATGTGGACCAGATTATACTTATAAGGAGTTGTTGTCAGCTTCATGTCAAATTCTCAGTTACAGTTTTCAATGATAAAGGGCATTTTTTCAAACTGGCGGCCAAAATCATAGGAAAAATACTCTAACAAGTAGAATAGTCATGCTTTAGGAACGCCATCTTCCTGGTAAGTTCTTCCATGTTAGCTTGATCCAGAGGTTTGAACGGGGGCTCAGCTAGGAGGTGCAAGGCCCTGTTTAAGTCCCATGCTGGGCGACTTCCTGGGAGGACACTCGTGAAACATCCTCTTCAAGAGATCATTCAGGACAGGTGAATTAGACACGGTAGATCCCCCTGAGAAGCCATGACGAACAGAAGCTGCGGCAGTACGGCAGGCTCTCATGGAGCGTGCGCTGGCCCCTAGTTGCTGGAAACCCACGTGAAGAACTCTGCTACGTTTCCCAAAGAGGCCTTATATAAGGATTGACTTTGTTGTGTTGTCTTGTTGTATTACTGTAGGATCTGATGAAAGTCGCCATACAGTCAGGTGAAGGGTCTGAATTGTCGCTGGAGGAACTTGAGTCTTGTCCGGGTTCATCAAGAGGTCTCTCCTCATCGGGAGGTAAAACGGTTCCGCCAACGTGAGAGGAAGTACTTTCGGGAACCACATTTGTCTGGACCAGTGTGGGCTATTAGAAGCATGTTGCACCCGCTGGATCTCGAGATTTTCTCCAGCACCCTGGGTATTATTGCTATCGGGGGAACGCATATAACGACATCCTGTCCCAGCTGATCGTCATTGCGTCTTTTTTTTTTTTTTTTTTTTTTTTTTTCCTCCCAGGGGCTTGTTCCGCAAACTCGTGCGTAACTCTACTTGCATACATTCGTATGTCCTACATACCTTTTCATACCAGTTACAAATTGGTCCATTTTGGACAAATTGGTCCACTCAGGACGTAGTATGCACGTAGATTTACGACTGAGTTTCGGGAACGGACCCATACTTGTTTATATAAGTCACTACCGTGAGGTTGTTGCAGCGTAGGGTGGTCGCCTGCTCCTTGACCATGGGAATGTAGGCGTCGTAATACCATGCCACAACCGGCCCACACTCCAAAGGTTGATGTGCTGCGTTCACAATTTCTGGCCCTTCCAAGACACTGCCATACCGCTAGCCTCCCAGTGGGCTCCCCAGCCCGTCTTAGACGTGTCTTTGGTGGGCGTGGAAATCGACCTCCCGGGGTGAATGTTGTTGAGCCGCATCCACTGATGGCGGGTGGACCTTTGGAGAGACCGTTTAAACTATACCCTTCGACGTCTCCAGTGTATGACAAATCTGGAATTGAGTCTCATATTATTTCTGATGTGATGGTGCCTGACGAACTTGAATGTTTTATGGGTATGGATTCGCCCTGAAGACTACACGACTGTGTCAAGCATCATTGTTTGTGGCCGACGTATTTGTCCCCGAAATCACCTCATCACCACTCCTAGTTGATCATCTCACACAATCCGTCCGATCTGATGAAATCCCACATATCCTGGTTCATTTTGCTTGGGAACTTCACACAGGACTTATATTCAACCTTTGTGTAGAGCACACTCCTTTAAACAAGTTGTTGATAAACCTACCAGGTTACGCTTATTTGTTAGACCCTCATAATCTCCAATCGCTCTCAGTTTATGAAACCCCAGATGTGCAATCACCCATGGTTGCAGTGACCAAGTTGCGTTGTTCCTGGAGCCCAAATCTAAAGTCCCCATACAAATCGTCTCGCATAAGCGTATTATTAGACCTTTACCTCGCCATGCAGTCCAGCAGTTTTTTGGACATTGGATGACATCCCACGACTGGAGTTGACGTTATGCATGCACGGACATCAATCCAAATTACCTTTTTGTATTCATCATCTTCATTCGGCACTTATATTCTTTTCCCACAGACAGTCAAATGCATCCTAAAGACAACCTTGGATTACTCCACAATTAAATCTCACTTATTTCAAAACGTCAGCAAGCATTTGCATCTGTGGTAATACACTCCAGTTGGATATTTTATAAGAACCTTGTTCATAAAGCGATGCTCTGCGCCAACGCGGTTTCTTTTACACCGATAATTACAAATCTCAATCTTCTGATCCTGCTAAGTGGCATCGCGGCATTCAAATGCTTTCTAATCGTTTAAAACCTCAAGCTACCATATCAGTCCTTGGAGTGTCTCCTATGGATGAATATGCATTGCCAGAAAATCAATAAAATGTTTGCACAAGTTGCTCAGAGTCAGACCAGCACTTGAATTTGTGTGAATTACCTGCTTTTCTTCCAGCTAAAACAGTACCACAAATTTAATGAATGGGAACTGATATCATGACTTGCGTAAGACCAACATTTCTAAATTATGCTGGTCCTGATAATATACCAAACTGAATTTTGAAAGAATTTGCTTGTGCATGATCCCCGTTTCTGAATTTTCAATAGCTCCTCAGGGAAGGTTTTGTTCCACCAATATGGAAGGATGGCTTATCGTTAGCTCCCTCCGCGAAGGGCTTCTCTGCTGTGATCACTAAACTTAATACCCTTTTTCTTACTCTCAATTGGCAAAAGTTCCTGAAGTGTTTGTATCTAATGGCTTTTAGATGACAGTACTGGTAATTATGGATAATAGTCAGTACGGTAGCCTAAGTGGATCGTCAACTACACACTGCCTTGTTGATAGTTTAGATGTTTTTTACAAAGGTAGTAAAGTTGACCAACTCATAGGTACCCTTGTAGTTCCTGATTTTTTCAAAAGCTTCGACTGTTGTCGATGTCATACAAGTGCTGTTACCAGAATTGATCGCCCTCGTGGCAAATCTGAAACTATTCCATGGATCATCAGCTTCCTCTCGGATAGACGGCAGAGAGTTCGCTATCAATCGGCCCTGTCTGATGGGAAAAATCTTCGTGCCGTTCCCCCAAGGGGGACATATGTTGATGATCTTACCCTTGGGGAGATCTGTTCGGTTAATGCAGTTTCATCTATCAAAATGATGTTAAAATCTGTATACATTTCTGTGAATATCATCTCACTTAAATCCTAACAGGCAAAACCATGCAGATCTGTTTTAAGCGAAACCCACCTCAAGCACCTTCAATTTCAAGGGTGATAATGTTCTTGAAGTTGTTTCGACTGAAACGCTTGGGATATGGTCCAAAATGATTTGAAATGGGAAACTCAGATTAACACCATGGTTACTAAGAGTGTAGCGGATTACACCATCCTTGGCCGTCTAAAAAAGTTTGGTGTTCCGAAGCAGATTTGATCACTTTTACACGACGTAGTTCGTCCCTTGTTGGAATAATGCTACCCCATCTCACTCAAATCTCCCTTGTGAACAATCTTCATCTATGAAGCCATTCAAAAGCGGGCTGTAATTATTTGGGCCCTGATTACACAGATTATGACAGTGCTCTGACCAAGGGTTGTCATTTCATCACTAGTGATAGGCGTTTAGAATTGTGCAAAAAAGTTGGCTGAATCATGTGTCATTTCAGATCGTTTTAACTCGTGGTTTCATGAAAGTTCAAGTTGCCTCAGTATCCATTAAGAAATAAGCGGTCGGTTTGAAGAACCAACCTACAGAGTGACAGATATGCACTAGTGCAATCCATACTTACAAGGCTACTCAATAGTAAATTTCATTTGTGCAGCATTAGTTGACTCTGTGAAAAATAAGTTCATTTTAATTGTATTAATCTTGATTCTGTGCAATTATCGATTAGGATTATTTTGTTTGGTACTTTACTGATTCCCACTTTTTTTACATTTTTGAGTTGTTAGTTCATGAGTTTTAATGTGTGTTTGGGTTGGTGGTTGAGTGAGTATGCGAGTGTTTTGTTTTGAGTGGTGAGTGAGTGAAGTGAGTGATTGCGTGAGTGCGTGAGTGGTAGTGATTGAGAGGGTGGGTGGGTGGTGTGGGTGAGTTAGTGAGTGGTGTGTGTGTGTGTGTGTGTGTGAGATTCAATGTGAGTACAACTCATTTGTTGGAATGGTGATAATTACAGTGCAATTGTAATGGGAGTATTTATATTTTTATCCTTTTTAATTTATCTGTTATTTCTTGTTTTTTATATTGCTTACATATGCAATCACTTTTGGCTGCGATTTGATGTTAATAAATGAAATGAAATGAACATCGGTCTCTTTAGGGGCTGACTTGCGATAGAACGTGAAGATTAGGTATCCATACGTAGGGCATGGGTAGGACAGCTGTGAGGTGTCGATAAGGCCAAGGAGCCGTAAACACAGTTTGGTTTCGGAACCAATATCTGTCTGTGCCAGGTGTGCTATTAGAAGAAGTTGCACCCGCGGATCTCGAGAGCTTCTCCAGCACCTGGGTATCATCGCTCGGGGTAAGTATATTTGCCGGATCATTTTCCTGATCATCATTGCGTCCCCGGAGCCCACAGGAACAGTTTGTCGGGGCGGGTTGTTCCGGTCGAGCAAATAAGGTTGATAGTGCCCACTGGAGTCCGTTGAAGACCACTTGCACACTGTTGGGTGAGTGCCATGTTCACTGACAAGCCCCTGACCTGGTCAGGGGCGGCTGGTTGTTCCCCTTCTCGACGGGGTACCCGCTGGAATGTTGCCTGCTCCTGGGAGGAGATGGACTGACTGGAGCTCGATCCAGTGGCGCTGACCATATCAGCAGCTTGTGTATGTTGACATAGTCAGGCTGCGGGTACATCCCTGACTTGTTTAATAAGTCACTAATGTGGGTGTTGCCAGATAGGTGATCGTTGGTCCTTGACATTGGGAAGTAGGTGCCGTAATGGCAGGCGGATCGCCCACAGCTCCAGAAGCTGGATGTGATGATTCGACAATGATGGAGTCCAAGCACAATGCCAAATCCCAGCCCTTCCAGTGGCTCCCCAGGTTGGACATGTCTATGGTGAGCGTGAAGCGGGACCGCCCAGGGTGAATGTTGTGAGGTTGCATTAACCATCTGAGGGTGTTCTTGGACCTTTGGAGAGACGGCTATCACATTCGAGATCCAGTTTCTATATGAGGCTGAACTTGGATGAAAAGTGAAGCTGATGTATCTCGTAGTAGGGATTGGAAGGACTAACTTGTGATGCTGGCTATAATGGCAAGAATCCGTAACAACAGTTTGCTGGAGCCGTCGGTCGGGCAGGTGGTTCAGTTGCCCAGGACGAGGTGTTGTTCTCTCTACTGTCGGGAACACCTTCCATCTGCCGAAGTCTATGACCGAGCCCAGGAAATGCACTGTCTAGGATGGTTGGATGGCTGACTCCTCCCAGTTGATGATTAGTCCATGGGAGCTGACAAGGCTGCAGGTCTTCCAGATTTGAAAGCAGAAGGCCTGGGATGGGGGCAGTTGCAGTGATCAGCCGGTTTCGAAGAGTAAATGTAAGATGAACATTCATTGTCACCGCAGAGCTTCGGCAATCGCCTTGGCTATCCATTGTGAAGGTCCTGGGACCGTGGGATAGCCTGAAGCGCAGGCCAGAAGGGTAGTTCGCTGTTGATTTGTAATGGTAAAACCGAGACGATTTTTCTGTTGTTGTCTGAAGGCTGGTAATGGCCCGTGTAGGTATGTATTGTCTCCTTATAAGTACAGTGTGGCCCCCACAACCCCCTTGGCGTTGTTACGGGATGATGGCCGACTAAGTTCCAGTTCCGAAAGTATAGGGTCGAATGAACGGTTAATTAAGCAGCCTGGGGTTAAGTATGGGGCGCCATTCGCACGACTTCTTCGCTGTTAGGAAGAATGTTGAAAAGAAAAACTACCCTTCGCTTGGGACACAGTTTCTAAGGCTTCTTTTAAGGCTTCATAATTTCAATGTAATTTAAGAGTTTATGAACCCCTTAAACCCATTAAAGACCTTAAACCATTTAAAGTATATTGTAAAGATTTAGCATCCGCTATAATAACAAAAGAACAATTTTTAGCCCAACACAAAATCATCATAACATGATATGGCATGTCCTTAGAGGAATCTTTGAAAAATATGTCATTTGGCGGCCATTGTTGAAAAAAAGCGCCCTCACCAGTTGACAAAAAAGACTGAGAATTAGACAACAAGTTGGAAGTTATTCCTTGTGGTGTTATTGAACACATGAAAGTGAAAAACCAAACTTGGCAGACCTTCTGAATTAATAGCAACAGGATGACATGTGCCCCCTGACTAATCAGCAAAAAACGTTAATTTTGATTCACCTCAACTGACATGAATGTTGCTCTTACACGAAACTTAAAAATGCGATTTTATAAGCCATGTCACCAGTAACTCCACATATTGACAAATAGGAGGCCCTCTAGCTGCAGACTAGGCAAGAACACTATATTAGAGGGCATTTCGTGATCCACAGCCTCGTTCCTCCAAATTACTTTAAAAAATTGAGATTTTTATAATCATCCGATTCGTTGGTCTAAATAGTATGTGTGCTTAATCTTGCATGCAAATTCTGCTCAAGAAATTTGTAATTTTGTATTTCTGTCCGTAAAAACGGACTGAGATTACAACGTAGTGGTCTATGGGGCTGCGTGATACAAACATTTGCGCATAACATCAAAACGAACCGTCAGAATCAACTGTATTGGAAATAAGCTTTTCTCAAGGATATCTAATAAACCATGTTAGGATCACGGAATGCTCCTTTAATACACATGTTGACACCTAATATCTCATATTCTGTCCATTATTTTTGTGATATCATGTGTCTGATTTTACATGATAACAATGAAAACTTTGGTTATTTTTTGTTTTAACGCAAACTATGAGAGGAAATCTGAACTTGCCGTGTAACCTACAGGGAGGTTTGCTTGCTTGTTTTGGAAACGGTCTCTCTTAAACCAAAAGAGGACGTTACCGGCATCAACATACAAAGGTGACATTTTAATAATAATAATCAAGGTTTATTTTAATCTCAAATCGTGGCCTGTAGGCCAAATTGCTAGAGACTTTACAAGTAGTAGTAGTAGTAAAAACAAAGTTTTAAATCCGGTTTTGTCCCCGCAACCGGGGGTGGCCGGATTCACCTCACATTCGTAGCAATCGCCCTTACTCCCTCCTTCCACTTCACCCGATTCAATGCATCCCCCATCCTCAACCCAACCCTCCTACTCTCCTCCTCCACTTGCTTCCTCCATGTCCTCTTTGGTCGGGCACTCTTCCTCAAACCACCCACCTCAAACTCAAAGGCCCTTCTCAAAACATGCTCCTCATCCTTCCTCAGCACGTGCCCATACCATCTTACACCATTCGCCTTCGCCAGTCGGTCAGCCGCCTCTTCCAAACCCAACATCTGCATCAAATCCTCAGTCTTATATCCATCAATTTCACACCACACATTGCCCTCACCATTGCTCTCTCTGTCCTTCTCAAAATCCCCACCTCATTTTCACTCAGGCACCATGTCTCACTCCCATACAGCATCACTGATCTCGCACAACTCTTGTACACCATCCCTTTCATCTTCAAAGGGAATATTCTCCCATGTAACAACTCTCCACAATCTCTAAACTTCACCCCAACCCATACCTGTCACAGCCGCCCTCCATCACCACCCGCACTAACCCTGTCACTAGGTATGTGAACTCCTTCACAGTTTCCCCCTAGTCACACAACTTTCCAACTTCCTTCACCACCCCTCAACTTCCCTTCTCGCATCTTCCACATACAAAGTCTCTTGCCAAAAACTTGGGGTCACTCTTTCATCTGTGTGCCTCTCCCATGAATCCATTTCCCCATTATCACACCACACTGATTTGCCCTCACCCCTTTCCACATATTCCAGATGGGTCCACCTTACTCACAACACCCCTCCCTATCCTCCCCCTTCACCATAACTTAGTCTTTCCAAGGTTTACATTAATTAATTAATTATTTTTTTTTTTTTTTTTTTTTTTTTTTTTTTTTTTTAACAGCAACAACAACTTGGAGGCAGCCGCTAAAACAGCTCCATATTGGCAACATTCAAAAACACTACACGAAACACACACGAATGGGAAGTGAAGATTTCATGCTCTTTGCCCTTTCAAATAAAACCATGGAGAAAGTGGTTCCGGGGTTTAATCAAACTTTGTTTATTTTACAAATGAAATCCCAAATTGAGTTCCCGAATGACATCCAGCAAGTGGTCCCACTGAGATTAGAACCGAGGGACCCTTGGCTCCAGAGGTAAGCTTGCTAAACCGCTAGACCAAGCCACTTTATAAAATTTTAAAGCATCGTATCTACTTCAAAACAGCTACACACTTACTGGCCGTTAGATCTGGTAGGACAATCGTGTTATTGGGTCCTTCACCAGCCACTAGTTGTTTGACGCTGTCACCTAACATTGTACTGCGGAATTTATCGAGACTGTAACAAGAAAACAATGAACGTAAAATATTAGCACATAAAGACGCTTATTTTCACAACCCGAAACATTAAGGATAGCACAAGTTATTCTCTTTATTCTAGCCGCTCTGAAGAATCCCAAATATAGTTTATTATTAACGCCAATAAATCTCTGTATGTTAATGACAAGCGCTTATCAGAGGTTAATAAAGGTGTTCTTGAATTCATCGGGGCACTTCCCAAAACCACACCTGCGCAAGAACTTGCAAAATAAATGTGCTCATTCTTCCAGGGAAAGTGATGCCAAATTACGTGACAAGCTGGATATATGGTTTTGCCAAAGATAAGTGTTAGTGGCTGACAACTGTACCAGCTGAACCAGTGACAGGGATTGTGTTGGGATCTTGTATGAATCAGCTTCATCGACGTGCGCTTGGATCCTATGCCAACATCCCTGTTGATTGATTGTTTAGATATCTTGGTTCCTTATATCACCCAAATTATCAACGAATCTTCTGGGATTGTACCATCAAGTTAAGTTGGCCCATAATGAAATGATATCAAAAAACAGGGGCTTGATATCTGGCAAAATTATGGTCCTTTGCGTACTTGATGTTTATTTTCAAGATACTAGAGAAAAGCAGTCTCATCTCAACTGAAAGTCATTCTGCATAAAACATGACCTTTATTCTGTAGGCAATCAACATATCGGCCAGTTCCATTCAACTGAAAACAGCCATGCTTCGTTTAGTGAATGATCTGCTAGAATCAACACTGCCGACGCTGCTAAGGATCTTCAAATGAAAGATCACATTAAAAATATCGCACGTTCTGCGTCTTTTGGAATCTTTGGGATGCGTTAATTCGATAAAACTACTTGCAAAAAAACTTTTTTGTGTACGCAAGTTGTAATATATTGACCAAAATTGAGAAGGATGTAGTAAACCTACATTCACTCAACATTTCGCGTTTTTAACATCTTGATATGGAAACGTTCATACAATTTTTACCCTAGGATTCCGGAAGTCTAACCTTACCTAAAGTAAACGTAAAGTTAACATGGTAATTTGGTAAAATAAATCACTTCATGGTAAAGAAAAGAAGAGAGGGCGAGAAAGAGGGG
Source organism: Ophioderma brevispina (assembly GCA_023653785.1). Classification (NCBI taxonomy): domain Eukaryota; kingdom Metazoa; phylum Echinodermata; class Ophiuroidea; order Amphilepidida; family Ophiodermatidae; genus Ophioderma; species Ophioderma brevispina. Next base: position 26,638 of record JAMKCH010002252.1, on the reverse strand, counting down.
ACGAGAGAGGCAGAGAGGGAGTTGCGATTCCATTTACGCTCGTAATAAATGATCATGATATTTGTGCCCAACCATAATAACAATGAGTAAACTGTTATCACCTGAAATTTTGTAAGAGAGTCCATGTATTTGCGCTACCGTGCTTTCTTCTTTGATACGGGGCTCTATATAGATATTATAACCAGTGATTTCACCATGGCGTGATCCAACTGGCACTTCCTGTTTAGAATGATAAATATGAGACAAAGTTTAAAGACAAAAGCAGAAAGACCCCCGCTCGCAGGAGTTTCCGTAACCTGACCCATCTAACACTTTTTTCTGACACACTTATGGATTCGGAAACCCTTCACGGAATAAAGCACAGGTTTATTCTGTTAAGGTTACCGAATTCATAAGTGTGTCTAAAAAAAGCGTGTCAGATGGGTCAGGTTACGGAAACTCCCCACGCTCGCCACTGATTGTATTACTTTGAACACCTCGATTCGACAGCAGCACCACACAATTCGTAAGGCAACGATGTGAAATTCTGGAGTAATACGACAAACAAAATTTCTACTAGTTTTCCTCTTATGCCCTCAAAAAGTCACCAATTTCACTCTTACGTTCCAAAAAACCACTAAATGTAGAAAATGTTTGAGGAAAAGCGGACTTTACGGCTGGGGTAATTAAGATCGGTATCACCAGTTATAAAAATCAGTTATTATAAAAATCATTTTTCATCAAGCTTTTAATAGATATTTTAATTTTTCTTGGATTCAAATGATATGGGAATCATTTCCTGATAAACCAATTTGAGGTAATTTAGTTTATTTAAAACCAATCCACCCGTACCGAAAACTCAACTTCGAGAAAAAAATTAAGGGGCATGTGCTGCATAAAAGGTACTTCAAAGATCCCGTTACTCATTGTTTGTGACATACATTGCAAATAAAATGCGTATTTCTAAATTTCACTTGATTCTGATGGGTGCTTACATACTGTGAGCAATTAACGCAATACTAGCACATTTTTTGAAGAGCGCCCCAAATTTTCCCAATATTTTGAAATTTTTGCACAGTTGCATTGGTAATTGGCTAGTTAACTATTAACCTGTGGATGGTATAGCCTCGAAACTGTCTATGTGTCGTAAAAGAAGGAATTTTGTATTAGGATAATTAATATCGGATATCTCCGATCATAATTCAACGGCTGCTGGCAACGCCCTTCTTGTCACTAACCGGGAGTTTCCGCCATGTACGTGTCTATCGCTCATCCATTAGTTGGTTCCGTCGTTCAGCCAAGTCAAGCATTTTTGGTAAGTTGCAGCACTGTTTAAATCATGAACGGTCATAAATTGGCGTTTCCAGCTCTGCCGGTAAATACAATCGGGATGCGCATTCGAATTAACCAATAGCGCTTCCTTTCATGAACAATACGCATTTTGGCTTGTCGTTCGCAGGTATAGTTAACATTAGACAATTACAACACCACGGTGGGCAAAATGCTACAATTTTGAACATTGGAGGCGCTCATCATAATGTGCCGGTCTTGCTTTTAACTCAAAAAATCCCATGCACCTGGATGAGTAGTCATTATGTGCTTACGTCATGGCTGTTATGAAAGACAGAGTAATATATCTTACCTTCCACTCCACATAACATCCCTTTTTAAGCATTCTTCTGGAATTTTAGTTCGTGTATGTTAATTCTGCACCATTGGACTTCTTGCTGCCAATTGTAATAAAAAAACAAAAACACATAAAACATCACATATACCTGGAAACAAAATATGCCTACATTGTTTTTGGTCATTTTTTTTAGCAAATCATTGCAGAGTCCGCCGAGTGAATTGAGGGCCAGGGCGTTGCGTGCCCGTTTTTTTTTCCTCCGGGGGCACACACTTCGTGGAGGGGGGAAAGCATCAGGGGCGTCAGCATCATGGTCCCAAATTTCCGGCTCGCTGCGTTCGCCGATAGACCCCAATTTTTTATGTCACGAGTCGGATCGAAATTCTGAGAGCGGGGGTGGGGGGGGGGGGATGCACACTTATGTACTTCCATTTTTAATATTTTTTACACTACAATGCGTCAGGTACCTATCGCCCACTAAAATATCCGTAAATTAGCATATTTTAACATTTTGTTGTGACATAAAATTGTATAGGCCTATGTTGTTTTTGTTTTATATTCAATTGACACATGTTCAGAAAATAACAAATTTTTCTATGTGGGGGCAGGGGGAAAAGATTCCCCCAGGGGGAATTGACCCCCCTGCCGCCCCCCCCCCCCCCACCGGGCAAGCCACTGGCCTGTGGGGAACCTTGGAATTACAGGCCCCTTTATTACATACCGCCCCCAAAGACCCGGTTTAGGGCCAATTTTTAACGGGTCTGTTAGTTTTATGATTAATTTTGTACGGACTCCTCTCCCCGGCGGTACTGTTCATTTCGTTTTTTTCTCCGCAAACAATAATTACACCTCTCAAAGTAGTTGAAATGATTTTCTTGACCTCTAGCTCTGAAAATTCAGAACGAAAAACAATGACGGCCAATTTGCATACCTCCTCATGAGAGAGTTAAAGGTTGACATTCCTTGACACCAATCCATATCGCCCCATCTCACCCACAGATATTATAAGTTACAACCATATTAGAATTATACGAAGGATTCCACGCTGGAAATTAAATTCCTCACTTCTCTATAACTAACCCATCGCGTAACGCTATTACACTATTTTTACAAGCAAGACTAAAGAGATCTTCATATAATTTTCTGTGTTAAAATGAAGTAACGTATCTTAATCAAACGGCGGTATTCCATACCGACATGCTTGAAAAGTTTGCATGTCCCTGTCACTTCTGGGATTCGTGCCCATGTTTCCCACAAACAACTTTCTTTCTAATGACCTATGACTCACAAAGATCGAAATGTTTCGTATCAGCCAGAACTTTTTTTATTCTTTTTCCCTGAACATTTACAAACAAACACCCCATCTAATGTATGAGATCAATAGCACCAATTATGCTATCAAAACCATTTCTAGTCGACTCCAAAGGCCCTAAAAAAGTTTTTTTTGGAATCCTCAATTTGTTTAGCATCATGAGATGACAACGAATGTGAACTACTGCCTACTTCTGTTTAACGTGTACACTTTATTCAGTTTATTTATCTTTGGTTATCCTGGAATTGTTTATTCCAAATGAAATGACGGAATATCCAGGTTGTAATACATTACAGACATGACCTGATGGACCCGATCTTGATTATTTGATTTCCTATTTTTAAGATAAATGTCTTATTTGTTTATATCCTCTCTTGATCTTTGAACATGGGTCAAAATCCCCTAACTGTGCATGATAGTGTGACCAAAACATTTAGCACCTGGTCTATGACATGCTAGAGATAATACAGCATGACTCACGGTGGTGCGACGAAATTTGGTAACGCTCAAAAGTTGTAGTTTTTTTTACGTGTACTTAGTCGTCTCTATGGAGTAATTCATTATACATTTTTTTGGTCAATAACTTGCATAGTTGTAATTAATGCTGTTTAGTCCGTATTTTTATTTATACGTATATTGAAAGGCAACCGACATTAAAATGAATTAACCGGATTTTATCTTTTTTACAGGGCACAGCTGGAAGGCTGTTTACATCAAGCCAGTCGCCATTACTGACTGAAACCTTGGCCTCGTGTGATGCGAGTGAAAATAGCGGAGGTTGCGCGTGTGGATTGATCAACACATAAGGCCAAAAAAAAATTGTTTGATTGTCCATAATGACTTTTTTTTCGTTGGGTCGGTTTTCGTTCGGAAAAACTTCGGTTTTTTAATATCATACAACTTATTGAAACATGTTTGTTTGTATTAATAATTAAATCAAACACTAAAAATCAAGTTGATTCTTACTCACAATGCACTTTGTACATTATGAAACCCAACTACCTGCTAGAAACTGTTTAAACATTTTTTTTTTGTACATTTTTTGAAGTTAAAATTGAAAAAAAAAAACAAACTTTTAGGATTTTCAAAAATTAGGTCGGTATTCTTTGTCACATTAAAAGGAAAAAAACATTCCTGATTTCCAAAATTAGGGTCGGTCGGACGAGGACAATCAAACAATTTTGGGGGGCCTAAGTAATGCATCAAGGTACGCGCACGTAAGGGCCTATTTAGAATCCTAAAGTAAATGGGAAAGGGAATTGGGCGGTCCTAGTTTTATGCTATTTTTCAGCTCCTGCGTACGATCGAAGCCTAAAGCAGATATTACGAGAACCCGTACCAATAATACTCACTTAAACGTCGTTTTTTTTACAAGAAAAACTACAACAGTTGAGGGTTAACCAAATACTACTACGTTTTGATATCGAATATTAGTAATACATCAAAATACTACCATATTTCGATATTGAAAAATAGTAAATTTCAAAAACTACTAATTTTCGATATCGAAAATTACGAGTATTGGAAATACTACCATATCTCGAAGCAGCACCGGTGTCACATCGGGCTCGAGTACAAATACGTGTAATGACAGCAATGCACACCCTTGCAGTACGGTCCACATGGTCCCTTCCCACCATACATGTATGGCAAGATAACAATAAATGGTATAATATCATGCCTACCTTCCTCTAATGTTATGCCTGTCACAACTACATTCTCACTCCATTGTGGACCGTCATAAACAATCCTGGCTCTTCACGTCAATTGAGTATATTGTATATGGCGAAAGAAACTAATCTCTTGAACCACCTTATTTCTGGAACGTCTTTAAAAGAAGCTGAGAAAAAATCAATGGCGGTACATGGTAAAAAAATAAGAAAGTGAAGGAGGAGGAAATGACGAAATAATACTTAAATCATAACCATTATAATTAGGCCTACCAAAGTAGTTCTTAACCACCTAAATTTAACATTATCCTCACAGGACCGCAAAACTAAAAAGACCTATAAGTATAAACACCCAACTTGAATCTCATACGTGCAATAAATAGAAAACTCACCAAAACAGCCATTATTTTTAAAAACTGTACTATTTATTTTTCATGTAAAGAACAACAACAAGACAACTGACTAAACTTGTTTAGTTATCTGCTAGCAACCTACCAAATTAAACGTGGACTGGCTTTTTTGTTGTTTGCTTTACACTCCGAAGGGAATTCAATGTACGTGATTTCAGTATACGTGTTTAACAACGGCCCGTTATTCAGATGGCGATATAATCATGATCTGCGGGGACAGCCACGGGACTATCCGATCGAAAAGTCCAGCCTTGCCGGCAATTTCGACATTCCAGTCTCGGTTATCTTTTGTTCCGATCATATTCTCTACCTTTCTGTAAGGTCAATTTCATGTGAAATTCGACTTCACCTCACTATTTCCAGTGTCACAATGCCGGCTTTAATTAAAATCAAGTCGTGAGCAGAGATCGTACGTGTGACGTCATGGCTTGGCTGACTCGTACTCACTTCCTCACTGAGCGCTCTACGTTTATCGATCCGGTTGCCAAGAACATCTCACGCATTTGGGCGCCATAATTGAAAATGTTCAAAAAAAACATCGTGATTATCTTTGCGACCGTAAACTTTCTGAGCAAACTACATGCCTAACAGTACGATTCTTGGATTCTGAGGATTTTCTTAACTAAGTTTCGCCTGGCGAAATCAACGATAAAATGCATTTTCTATGCCGTGAAGTTTACGTAGTAATGGGTTGGGCGGTAAATATTTATCAGTTTACCTCCGCCAGTGCCTCACTCTGATGAGTGTATTTTGTATCATCTGTTACTCTAACATTACTTCGTCTTCAGTCTCGAACTCCTTTGCGATGTAGTGATCTTATACTTGAGTGCAGAATAGTTCCATTCGCTTGCTTTATTCCACGATATTGTCAGAGTCCGACTAGTTCGCATTTCTATTTCAAGTCGTAACTGGACTGGACTGCATCTTACAGAAGAAGATACCAGGTTTTTGTTTGTTCCGGGATGTGTAGTGAATGAAGGAAATGGCGTATTCAGTACATGGGAAGGGTAACACGTCCCCTCCAGCCACCCCGCTCCAGTGTCGCTATGACAAAATTCCCCGAATACTCCTTACTTTGCCCACTTTCCTGTCTATAGGTACCATTCCCAAAAAATACCATAATGCATTTTTGTACACCATGGTATTCAGTCTGAAGCCTGAAAACTAATGTCGTTTTGAAACTACAAACACCCTTTCATCACAAGTAAAACAGCGGAAACCAAAAAAACAAAAATCAAAATGGCCGCGGCCCTGATTAACTCGACAGTTGACTCATCACGCAACATAAGTTTCACGCTTTACGCTTTTTCGCCAATCTGTAGTTCCGTGGCGAGACAAATATTCTGCAGCATACCAGTCCGGGATATGTAAAAACTATCACCACGAATTCCGTCTGTCGCAATGTCGACTTTTAAGACCACAACTGTGGAAACCTATTTTGATTCCCAGACTTTTGGATTCAAAGACAAAGCCGACTAGTTTTTACTCTCACAGTTATCTAAATATAAATCCGGTGTAAAAGGAGATAGGCGGGCTTCGTAGAACAACAACGGAATAAAGAATAAACTATTGTTGCCTGAAGAAGTCACGGCGGACCACAAAAACTCTGCAGATCGAATTCACTCTAGCCAAGATCTTAGCACAGCATTATTTATTAATCTCAATATTTCACGCTAGGTTTCCCCATTATCTAAAAATAGGATATTGCACTAGCATCATACATAACCATACCCTAACACCTGTCCCAATTGGAACACACAGTGATGATATTGGAAATCTATGATGTAATCTTGCTTGTACCATCCCAAGCTAGTTATAGGAGCTCTTTAGAATGTTTCTGAACATATAAATTATTTGCCCTTAAATAATAAAACAAGTACTTTCTCCTAGTGAGTAACACCAAAATAAATATATATATCTAATAACCAAATGGCGGGTACAGAACACACAAACACAATAATAAACACACAGAATAAGGAAAGTAAAAATACAAAAAAATAGATCAAAAAACTGTTGGGAACGTAAAACCAATATACAAACTAACGGGGTAAAACGGAACGTTGTTGAACTGGGTTCCCAGAAATTTTGTCTGATTAACGCCGGATATGTTGGTTCCCACATTGATCACTCACTAGCACTTGTTCCACACAGAACACATACCTCCACTACCATCCAAGAGGCTCATCACGCGCCATCTGAATTTGAAAAGAAAAAAATAAAAAAATCCTCGCAAGGTCCGTTTACGATGATGGTCTGTGTTATACTCGCTTTATCTGATATGTGACCCCCGTACCATTGTTGCTGAGGTGAAAAAGTCCATTGAGGCGCATGGACTTCTATTAATCCATGTTCTTAGTGAGCATGTTAGGCCTGAAATAGACCTAGAGTAAGTTGCCAGCCATGAATGAGATGTAATGTAGTGGCAGTAAAGCCTTTTATTCACGGCTTTGATTATTTATCAATTTGTGCGAGTCCGCCCCTCTGGACCGCTCAAAGCTGAGTCGTAATCAAAGCTTTTTCGCAAATATTTCCTTTTCTTTGTTCCTTATTGTTTTTTCGGGTATTTCTTCCGAAACTATAGCGATCGTTTATTGGTCAATGATAGGTCATCGTTCGCTTAAAAGTAAGTTTCCCAGAATACGAGTTTATTGGAACAATAACCATTCAATTATTGAGTTTTGGTAACGAAATCAAAACAAAGCGAATACAGCCAGGACAAGCGAGGATCCCTGATACGCAAGCTGGGAATTAAATGGCTACCAAACACTCCTTGCTGCTGTGAAACGGCCCGGTGAAAACATGGTGGAATTTACAATGCATCGTGTAGGATCCCGGTGACTGTGTTGGATATTCGAGCTATCTGCAGCCTGTGCTGAGTGAGTCCCGGTGCGGTGCTGAGTAAATGAGATGAGGCGTATTTGAAGCAACGGCTACGTGTACTGATGTGATACGGTTTTACTATAAATGTGAATTTCAGTCATTGTAGTGAACCATGTTGTATTGTTACACGTAGGTTCATTTTCATCATTGTCGTTCATCCATGGTTCGGTCGGCCGAGAGTTTTTAGCCTTATTGTTGCAGTATTTGGCCATTTTAGGGGTTGCCATCCTTGTCAATTTGTCATGGTAAATTGCCGAGGTAAGTTCTTGCCTAGACTAGGACTAGAGGTGCGTGTCCCCCAAATTCCTCGGCGTGAGTTGTGAACTAGACTTTCATTCTGGTTTGAATTTTGGGATTCGCCACACGTCACATTTTCGTGGCATGATGATACGCCCTGGTCAGTATTCATCATTTTTAAATGTTCACAATCACTTGTCATGTCTGTGGTGGCAGATTTTGAACTGGTCCTGCAGTACCAATATTTGATAAATTGACTGACGTATGCCCTAGTCAGTCTCATATCAGTGTGTTTGTGCAGGAAGGTGGGAATAACTTTTTACTGGGGACTTTTACTTTTTCTGCAGAGCTGGGCTACACTAGCCCATCTGCCATCTCACATACCGTAGGGACTCATTCGCACTCTGTCAAATTTCTCGAGTGAACATTTTGCTTTGAACGTATGCTAATCAGGCCGTGCAAAAATCGCATTCTGTAATTTTTGACGGTCGACGTCATCGATATTGGCAAGTATCTGAAGATGTTGTCATCGATTAAATTTGGCGGTGCTTACGATGACGACCTACTTTGAGTGGACACATTATGCTTGCACGGAAATACCAATTGCGCAAAGACGCTCGCTTCCGCTCGGCCTCACGCTCCGGCGTTCGACAGCGCCTTCGGCCGCTCGTCGGTTGGTGAATAAAATCGAGGCGTCTTTGGACAAGTCCTAGGCCAGGTAAGGGAGTTAAATGACCGGAGTTCCTCCAATTGAAGCCTAATCCGGCGTGGCCGTTCATTTGATTCTTTCATTTCCCGGTAGAGCCCCTCTCCGACTTATTGGAATAGGTGCCAAAACTCCACAGGACGAACGTATCAACGCGATCGAGTATAACGATAACAGCAACGGCTTGCGCAAAGGGAGGAGAAAAGGAGCGAAGGAGGGAGAGAGAATTGAAATTACCTTATCATGTGTATAAAAATCGCCAAATAATGACACAACATGATCGATAGTTGTTTAGATTATCGATTACCCCCTAAAAAATTCTCACCCTCGAATTTCAAAATAGCGCCATCATGAAAAAAGATGGCATTTTAGAGATCGCGATATAGCAATCAATTTGGAACATGAATTTTGTCATGATTGACGCATTTGAAAATTGTCCCCTGTACAATGACAAATTAAGAAGTGTATGACTTATCGCATTTTTTCATCCATATCTCGTAACTGAACATCACAGATAGTCCAAACATATATTTTTTATAGAAACTGTGTTTAAATTGAAATGCATCGAACATATTTACCCTACTCATAGCTTGAGTAGCGTACCAAGAAAGAAAAAGAAAATGTTTGATTGTTTATAGTTCTTACAATTAGACAAAGTTGTGTCCCGCAAGCATCTCTCCAGTGTATTATTTCCACGAACCACATGTTGAAATGATTAAATAGGATTGTTGAATTGGCGACATAAAATTACACAACTGTTGATGAATTCAACTTAAAGTCACTTAAAGGCTGCTCAGAGATTTTTCGAAATATATATTTTTGTGTAGTAATTAAAAATAGTCAAATAGAGCTAAAGGTACTCACCTAAAATGCTCAATTCCAAAGTTAGAGATGAATCGGATTTTTCGTTTTCATGCAGTACACATTTATGTACAGTATAACACTGCATAGGATACCGTGTATAACAAAATTTCCGGATCCGGAATTTTTAAACAAAGTTGTGATTTTAAGGACTTCGATTTGAACTTAGTTATTTCACACAGTGATTATTATATGGACAGGTATTATGTATATGCAAACACACAATTTGTTTGAAAATTGAGGGCGCCCTCACCCGGAAATCTCTGAGTCCCATATTGGATTACCATATGCACTGTTCTATTTTACCAAATATTAGGGTACACATTTATAATGTAAGGTATTAGAATTTAACGACAGCTCAACACAATCATATTGTGTCATATTGTGTCATATCGTGGTTACTTATAATATCATTTTACAAGACATATAAACATAAAATACGTAAAGAATATTTTAATTAATTCTAATTACAATTTTTTATGAACAGTGATTAAAAAGGCAGTTAAAAATATTTATACAATTTCTTTTTCATTTTATATCATGTATTTCATAATTACATACATGCATGTCATGAATTTGATAATCAAATATCTATTCATTCTTTTTACATTATTATAACATACAAACTACTCTTAATTGACTCAGGGTTCGATCTCCATCATTTATTGCATATCCGCCATTTAGAATTTTTGACTGTCCTAATTTGTGGATTTCGAAATCAAAGACGAATGTTTTTCTTCAATTTTTAGAGTGTTAAAGTTATCCTTATCCAATTAACTTTGATATAAAACATGGCAATGGCTAGTGTTCCGATTAATTTTCTTCTTCTGACTGTTTTGTAAGCACCTACAAACAATATGCCTCGCGGCAGCCATCTTGGATTTTCAGCCATATTTTCATTAATTTGCTAGTTTTGTTGCATTCTGAAACCATAGACGATTTTTTCTTGATATTTTTTTTAGCACCGAGTAATTCGTTTACAATTATCTCTCATATAATACAAGTTAAATGCTTGTCTTCGAATTAATACATAATTTCTTTCAAGAACGAAAGGCTCATCAACTCTTCATGAGCTGTGCAGATGCTGCATGGTGTTGACGGGGACAGTTCGATATTCCGACGTGTCATTGCTCCGAAAGGTTTTTTCTCCGAACGGTCATTACTCCGAACATACTGTTCTATGGAAGCTCATAATTCCGAAAGGTTTTTATTCCGAATGGTCATTAGTCCGAAGTTTATTACTCCGAAAGGTTGTTTCTCCGAAAATAAAGATCATTACTACGAAAGGTTTTATCTCCGATCGATCATTTCTCCGAAGGGTCATTGATCCGAAGGATTTTTATTCCGAAGGTCTTGATTCCGAAAATGAAATAAGGGTCATTAATCCGAAAGTTATTTGATCCGAAAGGTTTTTACTCCGAAAGGTCATTATTCCGAAATGTCGTTTCTCCGAATTTTCGGAATATCGATCTTTCGGAATAAAAACCTTTCGGAGTAAAAACTTAATTTTTTTATTTCATAGGATATTTACTCCGAAAGGTCATTACTCCGAAAAGTCGTTTCTCCGAATTTTCGAAATATCGACCTTTCGGAATAAAAACCTTTCGGAGTAAAAACCTATTTTTTTATTTCATAGGTTTTTTCTCATTTACCCTGTGAAATCCTAGGGCTAAATGGTGTTTGGTTTTGGATGTTACGCGCGAAAACTTATTTTGGTCGACCAATATTTAATTTTACATATTAAAATCACGTTTTTTAGGTCTCACATAACACGGCTTGAAATATCGGGCGCAAAACTAGGGTTTTGGGGTGAAGGCCATTCTATCAAGATTAAATCATTATACACTTAAATCGGGTTATCCCCTTTAACTTTAAAATGTTTAAAAATTCTGAAAACCGTAAATGACCTATCGAAGTAAAAATCCTATGAAATAATAAATTAGGTTTTTACTCCGAGAGGTTTTTATTCAGAAAGATCGATATTCCGAAAATTCGGAGAAATGACCTATCGAAGTAAAAATCCTATGAAATAATAAATTAGGTTTTTACTCCGAGAGGTTTTTATTCAGAAAGGTCGATATTCCGAAAATTCGGAGAAACGACCTTTCGGAGTAATGACCTTTCGGAGTAAATATCCTATGAAATAAAAAAAAAATAGGTTTTTACTCCGAAAGGTTTTATATTCCGAAAGGTCGATATTCCGAAAATTCGGAGAAACGACCTTTCGGAGTAACGACCCTTCGGAATAAAAACCTTTCGGAGCAATACCCTTTTTTAAATTTCGGAATAATGACCTTTCGGACCAATTGCCGTTCGGATTAATTTACCCATCGGAGAAATAGAATTGCGGAGAAAAAAACATTCGGAGTAAAATACCTTTCGGAATAAAGACCTGTCGGAGTAATATCCTTTCGGAACAAAAACCGTTCGGACAAATGACACGTCGGAACATCGACCTGCACCTGGTGTTGATATCATTGTATACAAGAGCATAGATTTAGTAGCCCCAATCCAACAGACGAACTCTGGTAAGATGACAGGAACTCATCTACAGGAATTCATCTACAAATATCTGCAGAGTGTAGAAGGTATTACTGAGAAGAATCCTTTATGCAACATTTCATGGAAATCCTCAGCTAATCATTACTGTTATTTATGCTCCGAAGGAATGTTGGCCATCCGCAGCAATATTAGACGACTATGCCGCCTTCACAGACCATCTTGACCAAGTAAAAAGACATAGCATCAATCTTGTCCTTGGGGACTTCAATGCCAAATTTGGATTATATAGTCATGTACTCATGTTACCCACCCTTTGGTGAACGACTATGTGTCAGGAACACAATCTTCGACCGAGGGAATTCGAGCCATGGATATCGTTCGAAGCGGGGTCTACTCAATTTGTTATGCAATGTTCCATTGTAATATCATTTTGAGGTATGCACACACAATGCCAGCGTCGTCTTTTTGAAGTATATCATATATGCCGCCACACATGCTAGGCGATTACCCATATTTTGAGAGAATTATAAAATGTCAAGTTTATATAAGCACTACTAGATACATTTTAAAAGGTCGATTTTTACATTTTTAAAATGTCCAATTAAAGTTATCAGTGTTTGGTGTTTGCGCCCGAATTACCCCCAAATGTGCTGCTGATCATAACAATTTAAAGAGTCTTTGAGAAGATAATATTATTATTGAATATTTGTTGTAATTTTGTTGAATATTATTATTACTGGATTGTCATTTAAAATAGTTTTATTACTAAAGAAATACTTGGTAACTTGTCTTAAATGGGGATTTTTAAAGGCAGTATACACGCACTCAAATTGTCGCGGGTTGGGCCACTGTTAAATTAATCCTAATAGATTTTTTGCGTGGCAACTTTGATTGTCATTTCGAAGGACGTTTACCATGTTTACATGAATGGATGTTTCCCACCTGTGCGATGTTCTGTTCATTGCTGTCGGCATACATGATAGTCACTTTGATGATGTCATCGAGCTATATCCATGGCTCGAATGCCTTGTTACGACTTTCCAAGACTTCCACAGCAACGTCGCCGCTTATGTAGCTGGACGCATCCTGCTGGAACAAAACACCAATTGGATCACCTACTGATCAAAAACCAAGTAGGTCAACTCTCTTCGGAACTGTCGTGCCTACAATACAGTAGAACTGGGCTCGGACCATCGAATCATTCACTTAGTCACTAGCTTGAGAACAAGCATAGGAAAGCCGTGCAAGAGACCCAGGTTCAATTGGAGGAAACTGCAGGATCCACATACAAGAGAAGATTTTCAGCTGGAGTTATGCAAATGACTCCAAACACTTAGCATCATGGATGACTCCATAAAAATCACAGAGCCATACGAGTCCTTTGAAACAACAATAAGGTAAAGTATTAGAATTTAACGACACCTCAATACAATTGCGTCATATTGTGTCATCATGATGATATATTATATCAAACATTTTACAAGACAGAAACAGCAGTAAGAGAAGTTGCTGAAAAAGTAGTTGGAAAACGAGAAACCTGTGGCCTTCCGGGCTGGGTATCTAATAAGACCATTAGCCTTAAATTGACAGGAATGAGGCCAAGAAGAGATTTGCTGTGTCCAAGTCCCCACAGGCAAGAGGAAAATGGAGGAAATGGAATGCCAGTCTCAATTTTTCTTTCAAAGCTGCTGCATTCAACAAAGAGATGGAAGAGCTAAAATCTGCGGATGAAACTGGGAATTATACACCCACCTGGAATATCGTCCACACTCTCTAGAAAGAGTACCAAGCGAAATGTGAAGGTACTAAAGAAAGATGCCACTGCTCTGCTCCTTCTGGCGAAGTTCGTTGCTCAACAATAATGTGGTTTGGCTTCATTACAATTACCACCACCAGTAGAAAAAGATCTTCCCATTTGTGCTGACCCTTTACTCGCGAAGAGACTGCCAAAGCAATAGCAGCCATCAAAACCAACAAAGCAGCTGGTACTCTACATTAATTCTACCAGCTCAGTTATGGTTGACGGAAGTATTTCTGAACCCTTCGATTTAACAACCGAATTCCTACAGGGTGACACACGATGCCCCCCCCCCCCTCATCATTGTCGACTATCCTTTAAGGAAGACCTGTGGGACAGACTCGGGAGTTGTTACTTGTCTTCGCCAATCAAGACGATATCCAGCAAAACTGCTAAATGACCTGGACTTTGTTGACGATATTCCCCTTCTTGAGTACATATCCCTTACGTCCCTAGAGGAAAATGACTATCAACCTGACGATCACCGCAAAAAAAAAGAAGGTAGCGGTATTTGTATTGTTAAATCAAGGAGCTCTTTGCCCGCAAATACAAGGCAGGGGTCCGCTCCGTGATTTTTGAAAGTGGAAAAATGCCATTTAAGGATTTAAGGGATATCGAAATTATATTAACCACGTGACCAATTTCAACTACCTAGGCTCCATGGTGGGATCTTACTTCTAGCAACCTGGAGAGACGGGAAGCTCTTGCTTGGACAGCTTTCTGGAAATAGGACATCTGTGGAAAAGTCTTGCAATACCAATATCTACCAAAGTTTCAAAATATATACCAAAGTTTCAAAGTATCAAATTTCACTGGGGTAATGAGAAAAATATAAACTTCCTTCTGATACTAAAATCTTGATGGAATAAAGTGGGGGACGAGGTTGTCGATCGTTTCACCCACCTTTAATTAAACCTTTCTTTATCATCTCTATTGAGACAAAAAATATCCACCTTTATCAAATATATTAATAAAAATACAGATTTCAAAATTCTTGAAGGATTAGGTCTTCTAACAATGTTATATAACGTTATCAATTCTTCTTAGCAGCTAACGCACAGCACCGAACAAGATATCTTCATTGAATGAACTTAGGAGATGTTATTTTAGTGGTGATTGTAGTGCACAGATCTCATGTGAGTGTGCAAATCTGGACAAGTACTTTATGCATTGATAATAAAAAAAAATTGATGGAAGAACTTGCCATACCCCTCTCATGGCCCCAGCTTGGAGTTCAAGGTTACACAGGGGTAAAAAATTTAAAATGTTCCGATTGTGTTGAAAAGCGCACCATGATGTTTGTCTGGTTACAAGGATTCCAAAAAGGCATAGTTTATACTACCTATGGCTTATAGTTTTGGAATTATAGGGTAAAAACTGTAAAAATGGCGAAAAGGTCAATTTTGGTTTGTACAGGGGTCAAAAATTAAAAGTTGCTCCAATTTTTGTAAAACGTGGTTCAAGTTGTTTATTTAACTAAGAACTTCCACTTACTCCGCTTCCTCGGGATAGCTCCAAATATCTGTTGTATATTCCATGGTAAAAGAAGATCTCAATCCTGTGTCTGCTTCCTCGCTGTACTCGCACCAATAGTTGCGTTGATCATTGCTAAAGCAATGGACATTTGGAGGTTCCGGTTTATCTGCCGTATAGAAATAATGTTTAGATATTTAAAGATGTTATATTCAGTCACCTGAAAATCTTTTGCACTTTATTATTAAAAAATGGGAGGAAATTAATTTTGAACTCCAATTTATGAAGTGGGTAAGATCAATTGGAGTGATCGGAACGCATTCTTATTAACTTCAAAATCTCTGCCGTAGGTGTATTCTTTTTTAATGATATAGCAAAGAAAATTTAGTTGAAGCTGGTTTCAAACGGGTGTTCCCTTGCTTGCTAGTCCGTCCAGAGATAACTATGATGACGTAAGCATTTTAAAGGCTGACTCAGATTTCCCGACGAGGGCGCACTCAATTTTCAAACAAATCGAGTTTTTTACTTACACATAATGCTTGTCCACATACTAATCACTGTGTGAAATAACTAAGTTCAAATCGAAGTCCTTCATATAGAAAATCACAACTAAGATTCCGGATCCGGAATATTTGTTATACACGGTTTCTTATAGCAATATTATACTGTACATAAATGTTTACTGCATGAAAACGAAAAAATCCGATTGTATTTCGAAATCTCCGAGTCAGCCTTGTAAAATAAAAATTCCAAAATCTGGTATTTCATAAACTTTTTATATAATTATGATGAACATCATTTCACACAGACAGTGTTTAGTATAATATGGACAAGTATTATAACAAATCCGATTTCTTAGAAATTGAGGGCGGCGTCCTCGGGAAACCGCAGTGTCAGCCTTTAATGTACATCCTGCTTACCCGAAATGCATGTTTAAAAATACAGCGTCTAATTCCGCCTGATATATTGACTTACTTCCAATATATAGTCGAATTGTTGCCAAATGGGTGCGGTCAAAACCGCAGTGGTAGTGTTCCATCCCAATTCCACGAATAATCTTAAGAGTTAAAACAGTTGTGTTGTAATTCACTATGTACTCCTCATGAGGCTGTTCAACTACCTTTCCATTGACGCTCTTGTACCATTTTACCTCAGATGCGCTTTTGTCTGTTCCGTGAATACGACAGGTTAAGTTGAGGTTGTGGCCTTCCTCTACTATACGAATTCCACTTCTGTCAGCTTCGTCAATGCTTACTAAAAGAAAGCAAAAACAAAATTTTTAAAATATCAAGCTCGTACGCAGGATTTATTTTGGAGTTCGGGACCCCCGAAAAAGTGGACATATGGGAGGACGTATTGGAGAAAATATCTTCGTATGTACGAAAAAATCCGGATTCAATCAAAATGTTAGAATACTCTTACAACTTTATCCCCGTATAAAACATTTTCAAATTTTACTCCTGTTAATTTACCCCTTCTCTATCTCGAAATGCTCAAAGATGACAAATTGTATCATCAAGATTTGGATTCAGTAGCTAATATTGCCTAGGACCTATCAAACATTTCGTGCAACTCTTCTCCAATGTCATATGAAAGATCCTAAGAGTCTTCCGCTAGACTATATTAAGATGAACAAAACACACGATTCTCAATCTTGTTATCACCTGGCACTTTGCAAAGTAAGCATTTCTAATTACCTCTCATGATATATACTCCCCGCCTAAAAAACCCGAACGATATAAATTACTGTATTAAAAAGGTACGTAGGTGAATTATAATAATAAATGCCAGGAGCGTTGTTCGCGTAATATGTTTGCTTATTGACCTGTGTCCGTAATGCATTGATAACGAAGCATGATGTGGAAGTTTGAGAGATTTATCCAGCTGGCTTGGCGCGTTCATTTGAAAGCAAGTTTGAGCACGTTGATGGCCATTTCAACATCGTTCGGATTTTTTAGGCGGGGAGTATATATTGACCACAGAACAATTTGGAAATCTGTTTGACGCAATTATCTTGCAAATCGTGCCTAAATTTGAAGTGCAAAAGGTCTCTTCCCATACAAAAGTGCATCCTCCCTTGCTGTATTTTGCTTATGCCATTTGTGGCTTAAGATGAAATATGGCATGCTTAATTTTTCCAGCACCCATCCAATCATTGACAATTAGGAAGAACTTGGGTGAAAATCAGACTTATGTGCCATGGGACGAGAAGGGCCAAAACTGTATGCCTGACATATTGGATTTTGGTTGACAACCTAGGCCCGATCCATGGCCCGATCGCTAATAGCCTCGTCCCCAGAAGCCCAAGATTTTACCAGAAGTGGTCAATATTTTGATATCAGAAGAAAGTTACTATTTTCTCATTTACTCTGTGAAATCTTAGAGCCAAAGGATGTTTGGTTCGGAAGTTATGAGCGAAAATGTGCCCCATTTTGGTCGACGAGTATTCATTTTACACAGTACTCTATGGGGCTTACAAAATCACGTTTTAGCTCTCGCATCAAAACGGATTGAAATAACGGCGCAAAACTTTACAGAGGATGTTTTGGAGTGAAGGCCAATCTATCAAGATGAAAATTTCATATTCGTAAATCAGGCTATCCCCCTTTAAAAACGATATGACAAAAACCTACCTGATGTTGCTGCTATAACTACTGATACACTCAGCAGAAAAAGAAGACTTTTATTCACATCCATAGCTACTTTCTTGACAAGGAGTCGAATTCTTCACCGTTAGATGACAAACATATTAGGATCCAATGCTCTATAGTGAAGAAAAATTGAACAAGGCATACTAATTTTGGTGATGTCATTCAAGATAAAAGACTAGAAAAACTACAAAAGCAGTAGAGTAGAGTAATGAAAGTAACTAATTCGCTCTGAGTGGAAAAGACGCCTAAGCCAATAACACCAAAATAAAACAAACCCACACATACACACAAACACACACGATTAACAAAACAAATAAAACAACCGACGATTCGAGTAAATAGACCATTATCCATCAGCTTTTGTTACGAAAGCAACTGCTTCTGCTTCCGCTACTAACCAATTGCCAACATCTTCATATACATAGTCGCCGCTCGGTGGCTCGGTCACGGGTGAAGCGGCGTACTTTCTGGTGTACTACGTAAACATAACCGATCGGTTTTAGGTTAAAATCATCTTTCTAGTATGGACCGGTATTTCCCTCTTGTGCTAACGTGTTAACGTTTTCCCACTCGAGACAACTACTTACAATCTCCTCGACACGTGTGCACCCTTCACCCCTGCCTCGCAATGGATGCCGCAACCAATTGAAATGGTCGCCGAGTGTCACAACAGGAAGTTGTTTTTTTTTACCAAGGTTATGCACTTGTTTCCCGCAATATTGTATTGTAAAAAGGAACTTCCTGATGTGACACTCGGCGACTCAAGACCCAACCGCTGTCCATGTGTAGAGGTCGTGCCTTCAAAGGATCGGGACCATCTTTTGATGCCATCAGATACTGATACGCTTATGGGCTGAAAGTTGTCATGTGTGCATGAATGGCTTTGTGTTGTGTGTTCCGAATCCGGAGGCCGACCCCCCCCCCCCAGGCCCCCAAAAAAAAAAAAGAAAAAAAAAAAAAAAAAAAAAAAACCCCCCACTTGAGTATCGGTAACCAGGAAGAATTTCCGAGTTTCTAGTATCGAGCTCGATTTTCGAGTGAAAAACTTCGAGTATCGAGTTTCGAGTTCGAGTTTTCGAGTTACGATTTTCGAGTTACGAATTCGAGTAACGAGTTTCGAGTGGACAAATTTCGAGTATCGAGTGAAAAAAAATCGAGTTTCGAGTATAGAGTTTTCGAGTTACAAAGTCGAGTTTCGAGTATCGAGTTTCGAGTGACCAAAGTTCGAGTTTCGAGTGACAAATTCGAGTATCGAGTGAAAAAAATCGATTTCGAGTACGAGTTTCGAGTACAACGTCGAGTTTTCGAGTGAAAAAGTTCAGTTTCGAGTATCGAGTTTCGAGTGACAAACTTCGTGTATCGAGTGAAAAAGTTTCGAGATTTTCGAGTATCGAGTTTCGAGTGATAACTTCGAGTTTCGAGTGAAAAGTTTCGAAGTTTCGAGTATCGAGTTTTGAGTGACAACTTCGAGTTTATGAGTGACAAAGTTCGAGTTTCGATGACAAACGTTTCATTTTATTGGCCGTAACGGAGGCTACATGAGGGCCGTTACCTTCATTGACAATGGCCCAGGACACGTTATTAATGTGAACTGGAAAATCCTCGTATTGAGAGCAGTTTCGTTTTATTGGGTCACAAACAAAGGAATTTTCATAAGATGCTGCACATTTTAACATGCGGTTGCTTTTCTTGACATGGCTTAAGAGCACGTGATAATGTTCAACTGGAATATCATAGTATTGAGAGCAGGCGAGCAGGGATTACAAACAAAACTAGTTTAGGCGAACTCGCTTACGATTGTGTAACTCAGAATCAATACAAATTCAAGAAATATCTCAATTTTTCTTCACTCGAAAATCGGCAATTTTCCTTCCTCATTTTCGAGTTCTTACTCGAAAACCGGGCAAAATGGCCAATTTTCGAGTTAAGAAAAACTCTCATCTATAAGAGTTCCATTCCAGCCAAATCTTGCGAAAAGTTCCTGCATCCTCAGTTAAAATTTGGCAAAGCACTCCTCCGACGGTCTAAGAAACCATGCCTATATAACTTAACAGCGATCCAAAAGGGAGGAATTATCATTATTTTGCTTCAACTCGAAAATAGTTTTTTGCACATTTTCGAGTAAACAACTCGAAAGTCGTTATTTTTTTTTCCATTTTCGAGTAGGCCACGACTGGGTGAAAAATGCCGTTTTCGATAAGGTTTTTTCTCGTTCTTATTTAGTTCTTATATTCATTCTTTCGTTTATTTGGTCAGAAACACATGGAATTTCATGAAGATGCAGCACATAAAGATGTGGTAGCTTTTCATCGACATGGCTTTAAGGGCACGTGATAATGTTTAACTGGTAATATCCTAGTATTAGAGCAGGCTAGCAGGATTCCAAAAAAACAGTTTAGGCGACTGCTTACGATAGTCAAACTCAGAAAATGGGTGAAAAAGGCCGGTTTCGAGTAAGGTTTTTCTCTTCTTATTTAATTCTATCCAGGTCTTGGTCTTCATCACATTCTTTCGTTTTATTGGTCAGAAACAAAGGTAATTTGATGAAGATGCTGCACATTTTAAGATGGGTTTTTTTGCTTTTCATTTCATTGACGTGTCTTAAGGACACATGATATGTTTGACTGGAATATCCTAGTATTGAGACCAGGCTAGCAGGGATTACAAACACAAAGAGTAGTTTAGGCGAACTATAACACAGTCATACAAAATTCCAGAAATATCTCAATTTTGTCTTCACTTTCTTCACCGAAAAATCGTCATTTTTCCTTCCTCATTTTCGAGTTGCTTACTCTTACTCGAAAAACCGGACAAAATGCCAATTTTCGAGTTTAAAAAATCTCAACTATTGTGGAGTTCCACCAGCCAAGTCTTGCAACAGTTCCTGCAGTCCTGTTCCTGGCATCCTGAGTGTAACAAACCAATTGCAAAGTACATCCTCGACAGTCTAAGAAATCAACTGCTATATAAATCGATCCAAAATTGACGAAATAATAAATCATTATTTTGCTTCACTCACTCGAAATCGGTTATTTTGCCGCCATTTTTCGAGTAAGAACTCGAAAATCGGTATTTTTCCATTTTTCGAGTAAGGCCACTCGAAATGGTTGAAAAATGGCGGTTTTTTCGAGTAAGTTGTATTTCTTTCTCGTTCTTATTTAGGTCTTATATTTCATTTCATTCTTTTCGTTTTTTTGGTCAGAAACAAGGATTCCATGAAGATGCAGCACATAAAGATGTGGTAGCTTTTCATCGACATGGCTTAAGGGCACGTGATCATGTTTAACTGGATATCCTAGTTTGAGAGCAGGCTAAGGCCTGGATTACAACAAAAACATAGTTTAGGCGACTCGCTTGATACGAATAGTATAACTCAGAATCAATAATCATACAAAATTCAAGATATTTCTTGTTCTTTCTTCACTCGAAAATCGCAATTTTTCCTCATTTTCGAGTTGCTTACTCGTAAACCGGACAAAATGCCATTTTCGAGTTAAGAAGAAAATCTCATCTATTAAGAGTTCCAGCCAAATCTTGCGACAGTTCCTGCATCCTCAGGTAAACAAACTGCAAAAGCACTCCGCGGACGGTGTCTATCTACGAAATCATGCTATAACTTAAAAGCGTCCAAAGGTGACGAAATATCATTATTTTCTTCACTCGATCGAAAATCGTTATTTTGTCCCCTTTTCGGTAGGACTCGAAAAAAATCGGTTTTTTGCCCATTTTTCGAGTAAGCCACTCAAAATGGTGCAAAATGCCGGTTTTCGAGTAGTATTTCTCGTTCTTTATTGAAATCTTGGAAGTCTTCCATCTTCTCATTCTTTTGTTTTATTAGTCAGAACCAAGGAATTTCATCAAATGGGCAGCACGTTTTGTAGATGGCAGTTTCTTTTCATTGACATAGAATAAGGGCACGTGATAATGTTTAACTGGAATATCCAGTATTGAGAGCAGAGGCTAGCAATGGATACAAAAAACAAACCAAAGTATTTAGGCGACGCGCTTACGATAGGATAACCGAATCATACAAAAATCAAGAAACATCTCAAATTTTTTCTTCACATCTCGAAAATCGGCCCCCAAAATTTTTTTTCCCTCATTTTTCGGTTGCTTACTCCAAAACCGGACAAAATGCCAATTTTCGAGTTAATAAAATCTCCTCTCTTTTGAGTTCCAGCCACGTCTTGCGAAACGTTACTTTACTACTGCATCCTCAGTTAACAAACTGCAAATCACTCCTCAGACGGTCTAGGAAACCATGCTATACCTTAAAAGCGATCCAAAAGTGACGCAAAATCATTTAAAATTTTGCTTGCACTCGAAAATCGGTTTTTTTGCCCATTTTCGAGTAGCCACTCGAAAATGGGTGAAAATGCCGGTTTTTCGAGTAAGGGGTTTCTCGGTGAGTGAGTATATTAAAATTTAAGAACGGACAACTCAACAAATTGTTTCCTATCGGTGTCATTAAGATAAAAACATCGAACCTTTAACAAATTCGAAACCTTTATGAAACTACACCCATATTTTTCTATTCACAAACACACCATTTTTAAAATAAAAAGTTAACAATATTTAAAAACAAATCAGCCTTCTTCAGAAATTTAATCACCTGAGGGCCTAATATCTTGAAATAATGTTTTCAAATCTGGAACGCTATAATATTTTCTACTAATAAGCGCATAATCAACGCACTCAAAGTAGATACATGTTCAAAGAAAGCACACATCACAATATACACCAAGGGACTGGCTCACCTTTGAGCAAAGAACTATGGGTCATTTAAGTATGACCGATTTTACAAATGCGCGCTAATACAATCTCGTCCCTTCGTCCCATCAAAACTGAACTGCCAGCCGCTCCACAGTTGGTTGAAAAGCATGCTTTTATTTATTTAATGAAATGAATCCCAAGATTTGCCACCTATTTCTTATATAGCTATTAACTTCGCCTTAAATCTGTAAAGGGGAACTCAATGTTGTTATATTCATATAAGGGCTTCTTTTCGCCAATACGTCAACCTTTTCATTGCCTTGCATACCATGTGATTTCGGAATCCAAGCTTAAAACAACGTGGATTTATTCAATTAATTGAGAGAAATTGAAGAATGCTTCCGACAGCCACAAGACTAGATGTGATCAGAAAATATAGGAAATGACTCCGCTATTGAAATTTCAGCTATAATTCTAAGGCCAACTTAAGTGCCTGCAATTCCGGCAGTGAAAAATAGAAAGCTTTAGGTATCAGGTAACCTAATCTGATCCGACGTTGATATGCCGACTTAAGCAGCTGCAGCAAGCCCTTTCCAAAACCCTAGACCCCCATCTGTAAAAATAGCTCGATGTTTGATGATATTTCTGTCTAAGATCATATAATTTAGCTTGAAAAACAAGATCTCAGTTATAGTGATTTCGATTGATGGGTAATTTATGGGCGGAGTTTGGACTGTCGTCCATTACTCAAATAGGGGACATAACTACAAGAAATCTTCGATTTCTTTCCCGCAATACAAAGAGTCGGATTGAAAGAAACGGGCCACTACAAATAAAGTTACGTTGTTCGTCCCGTCAATACTTGTATTTTATCCTTGATGCATGCTATAGCGCACATCATACAACAAATACACGGACTAAAGTTTTAATACTAATCCCCTCAATTCATATACCTCCAGCCTACAAAAAAGTATAGGCTATTCCACTATCAACTGGAATCTAGTATTGACCCTTCTTCATATTGACATAAGTGAGGTCATTATCAAGTTCAACATTTGTCCAAGGATGACTAATGGGAAAATCCAATAAGGCAATGTTATAAACTTTGGAAACACCGTTTAAACCTCTTTTATACGGTTCCAAAAGATGGAATAGCATTAGGTGTACTAGTAGAGAAGTTGGTAAATTTAGGAGAAAATTTGCTCTCATGTTTTGGGATATCAGCATTACTTTATATTTTTGGCTATTGAAAGCTAATTTTTCCCATCTAGATGTAATGGAGGTTCATTGCTTCGACATATAAGCTTTGCAGAGGTACGAAAAGCACCCAAACCTAGTCGAAGACCTTGATTCTGAATAGGTTCACGCTTTTTCAATATGACTTACGAGCATGAACTCTAAACAGCAACCATAACCGATTTTGAAGCTCACAATGATCTAGAAAGGCGAAGCACGAGTGAGCGATCTACACAACACCCCATTCCATCTTGAAAACTACTTTTAAAATGTTCAGAGCTTTTTGACATCTCTTCCGCAAGAAGTTCAATTTACTGTCAATATTAAGCTAAGAATTAGTCCGTGAAACGACAGGAATAGGGGAACCATTAAATTTTAGTTCTGGTCAAGGTGAAACGTCCTTTGGTTGCAAAATGCATACCACACAGTTTTAGTTTTTAGAGAAACGAAAACCATTTTCATCAGCCACCTGTTGAATCTTATTCAACGCAATTTTGCTTTTGTCTTTCTATAGTGGCCATTTTGATGAAGTATAGGAAATGGAGAAGTCATCCACAAACAATGACCTCTCCATTCCTATATTACTCACTTTGGTCACTACTATTAATTTTGAAAAGAAATAGAGTAGCATAGAGAATGCTACCCTGTGGAACACCCATTTCTTGATGTAAATTTCTGTAAAGACTGTTTCCCAGACGACCTAAAACAACGATCTGTCACAAATTCTCAATAACAACAGCATTTTATTTTACCTCTTAGGTCCCAATTATGCAAATCCTTCGAAATACCATATTTCGAAGTAGTATCATATGCCTTCGTCAAAGAATACCGATACAACATGATCTCCTCTAACAAAACCATCACGAATAAAATATTCAGACGAAGCAAGTTTGTCAATGGTAACTACTACCCTGCGGGAAACACGACGAGCAATTAATCATCCTTTCCATGGCTTACATAAACAGCTGGTCAGGGAGATTGGACCGATAACTTGCGATTGCCTTGGTGGGTCGCATCTTTCCCCTGTTTTCGGAACAGGAATAATTATAGCTTCACGCCATACATTGGGAACATCCCAGACTCCCATATATTATTGAAAATCAAGCAGTATAACAAGGGATTCTTGTGAAAGGTGCTTAAGAAATTGATAATGGATTATATCTGGTCCAGTAGCAGTATCATGACATTTACTAAGAGAGTCATTAAAGAGACAGGAGGAGATTTTTTTAGGACACAAATTTCTCTCAAATTTCACCGGATCGGTTGTAGACCATCTACCGAGAACGTTTCCAAGGTTTATTGGACAAACAGGTGCAAAAGAAAACCGCAAACCTTGTTTTGAACTTGCCTGCTATCGTAATCGTTCCCCATAGAAAACCATGCTTTGACGTTCTGTCTGCACGACAGAAACGACTAAATCATCATCTTATTACATAATGACGGCGTATTCTGCTTATTCACTTCAGGTGTGATCTAATACATTGGTAAGCATTCCAAATATGTAAAAAACCGGGGCTCGAGAAAACTTGGGGCGCTTCTTCCTGGAAATCATCTCATGCCTCTTTAAGCTCTAACATGCTAAATGGACTATTGTACTCCTCTGCATTATTGGATGACAAATCTAATTCCTGTTTTTCAGCAGTATTTTTAAATCTTTGAAATAATGTCTGAGTATAAAGATTGCTTGAAGAATTGTGTTCAAATTCATCTGTCAATAAATTGGCAATATCCTGAGCTTCTGTACATTTACTACCATCAGATTTATCTAGATGTAAAGTGGTATTTTTCAACTGTTTCCCACTTATTTTCCTAGCCATATCCCAAGCTTTTTTAACAGGATTTCTAGAATTTAACTTGGATACATATTGCCTCCAAGACTCCTGTTTACTTTTTTTAATAATGCGATGAGCCTTAGCACGGGCTCTTTGATATTTTCTTAAATTATTCTTCTTTGGTCGATTTTTAAAAATATGTAACGCACTTTAGCGACAATCAATAGCAACTTTACATTCAGCATCAAACCATGGTTTATGTTTGATATAAGCTTTTGAAGACGACTTGGGAATTGTTTTATTGGCTATATCAATCAATATGTCAGTGAATGAAGAAAAACGATCTTCAATGTTATCAAAAGATTGTCTTTTAATTAAAGCTAAACAGCTATCATTAAACTCTGGCCAATTGGCCTTATGAAGTTGCCATTTAGGAACTCGCTCTTCAGGCATTGGCTTATTAATATCTATTAAAATTGGAAAATGATCACTAAAAACACTGATCATCATGAACTCCCACAGGAGGTCCATAACAATAGTAGGAGAACAAATTGATAAATCAATAGCTGATGGAGTTCAGTCGCAGCATGGATATAAGTACTAGACCCATTATTCAAAATATAAGAATCTGATTTCTCCAAATAAGATTCTACAATGACACCCAACCGATTGGTACCCCAAAGTTCACTATGGGCATTGAAGTCACCTACCAAGAGGAAGGGAGAAGGAAGTTGATCAATCAATTCATCAATTTCATGAATATAAACAGAACAAGCAGTTATTGTGCGGTGAAGAGTAACTTTAACAGCAA
>JAMKCH010002251.1:0-87010 GCA_023653785.1 Ophioderma brevispina | reverse complement strand
ACGGTAATCATGATTGTTAAATGTGCCAACACGTAACTTGGATCAAAAATGTGGTAAATAAATTTGGACCACACGAGGGGAGCCATGGGCCATGTCCCGAAGTTTGGCTACAGTATAAGGAGAATTTTAAGTCGGGGAGCTGAAGTGGTCAAGAAAAATGTTGGGATCGATTTCCTAGCCCCCAGCACCATAAAATTATGGTCTTACTGGCTTGTCATTTTACTTAAGTACTATACTTAACCCTTCAAAAATACCTTTCTTAATAGCTAAATCCAAGAGCTTCCTGGGGCTCTGCTCATGCACAGTATCCGTTAAAGACATTGGCGCGAGCGTATAATGTGTATAGTTCCCCTTCAGCGGTACAAGCTTATACTACTGCCCGTATCAGTGAGCACAACTAAAACCAGTCTTTCTTTGAATTGGTACCATTTACCCCTCAAAAATGGTCATCTTGAAGGTTCTGACTAGCTGAAATCCAAGAGCATCCGGGGGCTTCGCCCCCTGGACCCCCCCGAAGGGCTCTGCCCTTCACTACATACACCATTAACAGACATTGGCGCTCGCTATATGCAATTCCCTTTGACAGTACAAGCGTATCCTATACTACAAGTCTCAGTGAGCAAAGTTAGAACCAGTCTTTTCTCGGTCTTTACTTTGATTGGTTGGCGATTTCCCCTCAAACATGGGTCATTTTGAAGGTTCTGATTAGCTTAAAATGCAAGTAGCGTCCGAGGGGCTTCCGCACCCTGGCGACCCCGTCGGGGGCTCTACCCCTCACCCCTCCATGGGCCCTAAGCGGGCCCCTGTCCCCCCCCCGTTCAGGGCCTTCCCGTTTGCGCCCGGTTTGTGTCAAGGCACTTGCGGTGTGCCATTTTCAAACATCAGCAAATATGGTCTGTAAGAGCATCTACTTAACGGCCTTAAGTGTTTTATTTGCTCACTACGCTTTGAAGGACTTACTGCAGCTGCACAATAACCTTTCTTCACTTTACCCCCCCCTGACAAAATGTCTAGCGACGGCCCTGTGGTGTCATGTCAGCACCTTGCTCGGTACAATTCAACCTTCGATAAGAAGACAGACATGTATTATTACATCATCATACTTTTACTTTCCTTTTGACAGTATAGCACTACTCATACAAAGACTGTAATTACTTGACATAATTAAATGTTATATTTATACAAGATTAGGCCACTGATTGAAGATGTCACTCATGCACACCATTTCACATCTTATATAGTTTTATCAACAAACCTCAACAATAAGGATGTTTTCAGAAAGCCCCCACAATCCTGTGCAAACTATTAATAACCGGTGGTCTGTCTGTCAGTGGGTCTGTCCTGTTTTTACGAGAGCTACATTGTGGGTTACTAGTGTTGTGGCGTATACATTGTGGGCTTTTTTTGTACTTGTGGGGATAACCCCACAAGACATTTTTTCCATTGTTTTTAGACAGGTCTTAGGGGGTGTAATATGGACCTATATGGTATCAGAATCAATATTGGAAAAAAAAACCATAATGTTTCAGTGTGTTTGTGTCCGTCTGTAATTCTCACCAGAACTACATTGTGAGGCTGTCTGTAAACTTTTACAGAACTACATTGTGGGGCTAATTAATGTTATAGCCCACAATGTACAGACACCAAGAAACCCACAATGTAGCTTGGCTAAGTATGTCTGTGTATCTGACCGCGTCTATTTTCTCGGAGACCGAGGGTTGCACGTTCCTGAAACTTGGTGGGTTGGTGCCCCTTGACCTTCCGAAGACCGAGTTTGTATTGGTTGGTGGATAAAAGGTCATCGGGGGTCATTCAAGGTAAAAAAAGGTCAAATGGACCGCGTCTATTTTCTCGGAGACCGAGGGTTGCACGTTCCTGAAACTTGGTGGGTGAGTGGGTGCCCCTTGACCTTCTGAAGACCGAGTTTGTATTGGTTAGTGGATCAAAGGTCATCAGGGGTCATTGAAGGTCAAAGGAGGTCAAATGGGGTAAACGTTGGTGTATCCAGACGAAACTTGGTGTGCGGGGTCGATTGTTGATGACGAAAATTTTAAAAGTCATGTCAAGGTCATCGGGGGTCATTCAAGGTCAAAGAAGGTCAAATAGGGTATTTCTCAGAGACTGAGGGTCGCACGTTCCTGAAACTTGGTGGGTGGGTGCCCCTAGACCGAACGAAGACCGAGTTTGTATTGGTTGGTGGATAAAAGGTCATCGGGGGTCATTCAAAGTCAAGGAGGTCAAATGGGGTAAACGTTGGTGTATCCAGACGAAACTTGGTGGGCGAGGTTGATTGTTGATGCCAAAAATGTTAAAGGTCACGACAAGGTCATCAGGGGTCATTCAAGGTCAAAGGAACCACAAAACCCAAGGGTCATTCAAGCCAGGTGATCGCGAAACCCAGGTGATCGCAAAACCCGGGGACCGCCTAGTATCTTTGAATATTGCTGTTTTCTAACAATATTTCAGTTGAAAAAAAATAACTTATGAGAATTCTACATACAGACTTATCCTTCACTTTTAGGTCATTCCTGTAAAATTTCAAATATTTTGACTCTTTCGGGTGGATCACTGATAGTGTCTTTTAAGTTAAATCAAATTTTCATTCCAGTTGTTAAACTTTCCTGAATGATCTTAAACTAAGCACAATGATCAAGTATGATTAATTCGTCAATATTAAACACACTTTGATCGAAGGTACAGGGTGTTCCAAATGCATAGCAATTCATCAGTAGTTTAGTCTAAAAATTGAACAAACTAAATTTGTAAATTTTAACAAGGATAAGTCTGTAGAATTTTTTTTTATCAAATGCAAAATGACAAAAAAGAAGAAAACAGCAGCAGCATTAAAAGATGTGAATGTACATTCAATTACATGTTTAAAGGTGCTTGTTCCGATTTATGTCTATGGCGTTCTCTATACTTGATATGAGAGCCTGGCACTTGCACGTACGCCCCATCAAGTACCTTGGGAAACAAACCTGCGGTTTTGATGGTAAAAGCAATAATGCATATTGCAAAGCCCTATTCAATACTGTGCTAATATTGATGGTTAACCATTGAAATGTCAGTTTTTGTCTCGCCTGAACTTTGTTCGGCAGAGACTTAGTAATCACTTTTCTGTCTGTCTGTCAGTCATGCTGTCTGTCTGTCTGTCAGTCATGCTGTCTGTCTGTGCGCCGTCCGTGTTCACTGCTTGTGTACGATTTATCTGGAGTTCCGTAAGGGCTACAACGATGTAACTTGGTGGAAAGAATCGGGTCCATGAGTTCTCTACTTGATTAGATTTTGGGCGTAAAATATGCTAACTAAGTGCATAATTTACGAAAATGTTCCCGCAAGGCTTGTGTACAAGCTTTCTGGAGTTCCGTAAGGCGTATAATGATGTAACTTGGTGCAAGGGCATAGGAGTAGGCTGGAGAGTTCTCGAACTGATTAGATTTGGGGCGTATTTCGGGGAAATTAAGTATGCAAATGAGCTAATTAATATGCAAAAATCAGCGTAATTGCTATAATTTTGAAACGGTACATATAGGATACGGAAAATTCCTTCACTGCATGAAAGCCTATCATGGTGTGCATCTTTTTTGCAATTTGAAAGTGTGTGATATATGCGGCTTACGTATGCAAATGAGCTTATTAAATATGCGTAATTACTCTATCTCTGAAACAGTAAATCGGATAGGCAAAATTCCTCGCTACATGAAAGAATAAGATGCATGCATCCTTTGGTGAATATCAATTAATTGCGTCAAGTTGCAATTTTGGGCGTTTAAAATATGCCAATTTAAGTTTCTTAATTGCATAATTTAAGAAAAAAAAGCGTGTGTACAAGTTATCTAAAGTTCCGTAAGGACATATACTGATGTAACGTGGTGTAAGGGGAAGCGGGGTGAAAGAGTTCTCACCATGATTAGATTTGGGTGTCAATATTTTGGAGTAGGAATTATGTATGCAAATGTGAATTAATATGCATAAAATCTGTGCTATATTTTGAAACGGTCATCGGATACACAAAATTCCTTCACTGCATGAAAGCATGTTATTGTGCATATTTTTTGCCAGGTGAAAGTAGGTGGTATGGAGCTTAGGGTTACGGTATGCAATTGCTGGATAACTGAAACGGACACTGGATAGGCAAAATTCCTTTGCTACATTCATCTTTGGTGTGAATCATAGTTAGGTCAAAGGTCCAGTGGGCCAATTAAAGGGACTTTTGGATTTTGCAATGATATGATTATATGTGTATATGCATCTATCGCTGAAACAGTACATGGGATATGCAAAATTTCGGTCGCGGACAACGGTAGAACGGAGGGTGGGGACTGCGTGGGTGTTGGAGAGGGGTGGAGGTTTGGTTGTGTGGTTTTGTGGGGTAAGGTGAGGAATTGAGGAGGAGCTTAGAGGTGGCGGGGAAGGGGTGTTGCAGGGTGTTGGGGAGGGGTTGAAGGGGTTGATGGTCTGGGACCCGAACCGGGGAGTGTGTTGGTGAGGGGGGTGTGGTGTGGGGTTCGGAGGACTGGGGGGTGTTGAGGACTGGGAGGTAGTGTGTTGGGAGAGGGTTGCGGACCGAGCGGCGGTGGTGGGTTGCAGAGTGTTGGGAGGGGGAGTGGGGGTTTGTTGGGGGGGTGTGGGTGTTGGGGAGGGTTGTTGGGGAGGGGGTGGGGTGTTGCGGGTGTCATATCCTCAATAGTGCATACCGCCAACACTAGATAGTGTCAGATAATCGCTGAGAGTAGATAACCACTCACTATGCTAGCAATCGCATTAAATTGACAAAATGTCAAACAGCTCGATTGAGTGTTTATTTTCAAGCGTCAGATGTGAAAATGGCGACGAGGAGCAAAGGTAACTGTTTATAAATTGTCCGTGTATTGTGCTACACTGTTCCAGCCTGTGGCCACACGCAACTGGTGGATATTTGCAGCTGGTTCGTGTGTTTCGCCGCTCGACAGTGAGCAGACGATCATCACCAGGGAGATACGGTGCAAAATTCGGGAGACTCGCACAGCAACGAGTGCCAAACCGGACGTAGATTTTCGAAGTATTCAGCATATAATCAAAAAAGAAGCATAAATATAAGATGGGTGATGAAGAAGGGCAAATGCCAGTAACAGTTCAGGTCGTTACAGAGACAAGAAATCTGAAAGCACTACCTTTTACACCACCAAGTGAACCAATAGCACAGGGTAAAGCTTGGGAAGAATGGTTAGAAGGAATTGAGAGGGAGTTTCGGTTCTTTAGGATAACTAGCCCCGAAGATAAGAAAGATGTACTCATTATTTATGGAGGCAAAGAAATAAGTAGACTAGAGAAAAGTCTCCCAGACCAACAGATAACCGAAGGTGAAAACATCGCATACACCAGACTTAGGAAAAAGCTAAATGAGTACTACACTCCAAAGAAGAACAAACACCATGCAAGATTTGAGGGAGAGGCAATAAACGCATACGCATCAAGACTACGTGAAAAAGCAGCAGAGTGTGAATTTGAAAACACAGACGAGAGAATACTGGGGCACCTAATACAAACAATAGACAACCGCACCCTCATTAGAAAAGCGATCAGCAAGTCGTGGACACTACGTAAAAAGAGGCAGCACAAATTGAAGACACTACACTGCAACTTAGGGATATGAAAGACCAGCAGAAAGTGGGCAAAATACAAAAGCATCATCCGTCAAATCAGAAGCACAACAGGAAGTTCAGAAAGAGAGTGGTTTCAGATCCATGTAGGTACTGTGGATTCTACACCCATAAATCGGGAGAAAATTGTCCGGCATACAGACAGCAGTGCAACACATGTAAACGATGGAACCATTTCGCATCTGTGTGTGAACGTGAACATTAGAGTAAAGATGGCACAACTTCAAAACAAAAGAATAACACCAAAGATCCATGGCGTAAATCAAAAACATGTGAAGAAAACATCCAAAGAGGAAGAAGACAGCACAAGTTCAGATAGTTTTACGAACAGGTCAAGGTCATGTAAAACCAGTCAAGAAAATAAACAGCGGCAAAGAAAACACAGATGATATCGATGTGAGAATTGAGCCGGATAGTGAAGCGGATGCCAATGTGATGGATGAGCACCAATTTAAGGCATTCCAAAAAAGAACATCCAAAGTCATCACCTTGGAGAAAAGCAACATGAAGCTTAACAACCTACTAGTCCGTTGGCTGGGTGGGTCCCCGTGTGCATGAGATGTGCCCTAAGTTACTCTTCACAGCCATGGACTACACCATCAGACATAAAAAAAAAAGTGAGGGTAGACTTTTGCTACCCCGGCACTTTTTTCGCTAGAGGGCGTTTTCAAAATGGCCGCCAAAATGCCATTTAACGCCATATAACGGATGTTTTCATAGCCACAATATGGGGTGAAATGGTCCGTTTTGTGTTTTTCCATATTTGTTGGATCGTTTTTGGGTCACACTCACACCTTAAATGTATTCGCATTGAGGGCGCTTTTCAAAATGGCCGCCAAATGCAATTTAACACCTTATAATGATGTTTTAATAGCCATAAAAATGGGTAAAATGACCCAGCTTTTCGCGTTTTCCCTATATTTGTTGATGTCCAATATGTATAGTACAAAGCGGTCACATTCAATCTTAAATGTATTCCGTATGGAGGGTACTTTTCAAAATGTGCTGCCAAATGCATTTTAGTCTCCTCATAACGATGTTTTACTAGCCAAAACATGGGGGTTGAATCGCCCCATTTATTTCAGTGGTTTTCTATATTTGGGATGCCAAATGTTATAAACGGTCACATACACCACTTAAATGTATCCAATGAGTACACTTTTTCAAAATGGCTGCCCAAGGAGATTAACACCTTTTATACATTTTATATAGTAAAAAAGGTGAGATGGCCCAGTTTTTCAGTGTTTCCCTAGTTGTTGATTTTTTTTGGGTTATTTGTTGAGTTACTTAATTCGTACCTAACTAATTGCGGTTTTATTTCTATTTTTTCTTACTGTTATTTTTATATTTCAGTTTTAATTCATTTGATGGATTTATTCCAGATAACCATGGTGTTATTGTGATATTAAAAATCAAGGCTGACGGGTTGTGCTCTTAGCCAGCTGCCACCTCGACAAAGCGAAATGAATTGTGACGATTTCCTTATGGCATTGTAATACTTGGCACTCGCACTGTAAGCGTCTCAAGGATGAGAGAAGAATTTCCACGACATACATAGTGGACATGATAGGCCCAATGTCTGAAAGCTGAAGGCAAACTTCTGCAGCACATTTGGGGATTTCACGGTGACCGACATCGCTTTAGAATATGAGATACACCCCTTCCTGTCGAAGATGGACATTTCTGGGCTTCAAATCGTACAAGGAGAAATTCGATCACTTGCTCCATCAGGAATCTCCAAAAAGCACCCAACTTCCCCTCCACTATAGAAACTTTCTCCAAGTTTCATTTCAGGAGATGGTTCCAGTAATGAGGTTCCTGAGCTTAACTTAGATATAGAAGAGGCTGATGTTTGCATCATTCCTCATCATGATGTGCAGGCAGTCAATTTAATGCCAGATCACAACTTATCATAGTCCCTGTTTCGTTTACTGCGTATTTGCGCTATTACTCTACTACTGGGATAATTTGCATTCCAATGGATGACATTTGAATGGCACATGATTGTATCGATAGTGTTGTAATGATAATGAATGCCTACTATGACAGGTTTTGACATATTTTTGATACAAAATGTAAGGTTTTTTTTTTTTTAATTTGGTGTTTTTTCTCTTTTCCTCCTTGTTGTCTTTATGAACCATAACTCACAAAACTGGTTGTTACCTTTGATGGGAATGAGTTTGCTACTGCATATAATTCTGATTATGTTTGTTAAGTAAGTCTAGCCGATTTTTTTAAAAATCTGTTAACATTTGTTGTTCATCTTTCATAAACCTAGACCTTTTACCCATATATGGTTTACTATTGATGGCTCCAGACCTGTCCATACTCTACAGGAAGGGGTGATCCTGATTGATTGTTGATAATTCAAATTGATAGCATCCCTTGATGTTGTTTTTGTTCAGAGTCCTTCACAGATTTGTCATTGTAAGATCAAAGTTATATCAATCCTGTTGCAGGTGACGCAGACTTCCAAACATAATCCAAAGCTGTGCCTGAGAAATCCCCAAGTGTGCTGCAAAATGTTTGTCTTCATCTTTCAGACTTGGCATCATCTCCACTACGTATGTCATAAAATTTTCTCTCCTCCTACGAGACGCTCACCGCGCGATTGTCAATTATTATTACGCTGCCATCAGAAATCGTCACAATCCTTTCGCTTCGTCGAGGTGGCAGCTGGCTAAGTTGCCAACCCGATCAGCACTTAGATTTAATATCACCATAACAGCATGTACTAAAAATCATTGAATCCATTAAACTGAAACATAACTAGAAACTCACTAACATCATAAATTAACTGCAAGAAACAAGAGAAAATGAAACCTCTTTAGTAACTGAATAAATTAACTCAACAAACAATGGGGAAAATCAACAATTAGGGAAACACTGAAAAAACGGCCATTTCACCATTTTGACTATTAAAACTCATTATAAGTGTTAAATCGCATTAGGTGCCACTTTTAAAAGCGCCCTCCCTTAGATCATTTAAGTGGTGAATGTGACCGGTCTATACATTTGACATCAACGAATATAGCAAAACACTTCATAACTGGACCATTTCACCCATTTTTTGCTAGTAAAACCTTTTTATGAGCTGCTACATTGCATTGGCGCCATTTTGAAAAGCGCCATCCATTACGAATCCTTTACGAAAAGAAGTCACTCCTATCCATATTACATAAACAAATAAGGAAACACTGAAAAGCGGAGTCATTTACCCCTTTGACGATTAAAACCTCATAAGGTGTTAAATCGCATTTGGCGGCCTTTTGAAAAGCGCCTCATGAGGCTACATTTGGAGGGGTGAATGGACTGCTACTATCATTGACCTCACAAATATAAGCAAACAACTGAAAACAGGCATTTCACCATTTTGGCTAGTAAAACATCATTGTAAGGTGTTAAATTGCATTTGCGCCATTTTGAAAGCGCCCTCATGGGAAAACATATAATTGGTGAGTGTGACCGCTTCTATACATCTGACATCAACATATATAGGAAAACACTACACAACTGGACCATTTCACCCATATTGTGGCTATGAAAACATCGTTAGATGGCCGTTAAATGGCATTTTGTCAGCCATTTTGAAAAAGCCCTCTCAGCGAAAAACGTGCCGGGGTAGCAAAAGCCTACCCTCACATTTTGTTATGTCTGATGCTCTAGTCCATGGCTGTGAAGAAGGTAACTTAGGGCAGACTCATGCACACTGGGACCCCCCGCCATGGACGATACAGACTAAACTACCAATGAAAGGAGAGTTCTGCACAATACTACGAAACAAACGAGAGGGGTGAAGGCGACAGTACAAGTCATCACAGGGAGCATAAACTCACCACCACTATTAGGGAGAGGAAAGTCTAAAGGGATTTTCACAACATTGACCCAGAAGGCACCTTCGGTGAACTACTTTAAAATGCCTGAAGATCCATTCCATAAGGAGCTCTGCAGCATCGCCAAAGAATTTCCACAAATCTTCAATGGCATAGGCAAAATTGAAGACACGAAGACTAAACCAATGGAGTAAATTTCGTCCATGAAACCTGAGACAGCACCAGTGGCACAGGAAACCCACCCGTCAATACCATTTCCTTGCAGAACCTTTGAAAGAAAGGCTAGACTCTCATTGGAGGAAGACATATTGAGAACGTACCAAGAATGAGAAGCAATCGCATGTATGCAAAGCCCCCTAGTTGTGCAGGCCAAAGCCAAAGATTCAGGAATATTTCATTTTCAAAAGACGACCTAGAACCACACATGATCAGAGCAGCATAGACCTCAAACAAATAAATCCATGGAAAGGAATAGGATCTCTCAAGTAACGTTGTCGAATACTTCGACGTAAAGTTCCACGGATGCAAGATCTTCTCGAAACTAAAGCCAACAGAGGAAAAAGACCAAAGCTGTCAAGGAAAGCAAAGCCCCAGAGTCCAAAGACGAGTCAGAAGGTGTTCCTTGGACTGATTGGGTACTTATCGTAAATCATACCCAGATACACGTCATTGACAGCACCACTCAGAGAACTCACAAGAAGATGTAAAGTTCAAGTGGGGACCGAAAGAACAAAGAGCCTTTGAGGACCTCAATAAGAGGCAATCACTAGTGAAGACTTCATGCATTCTTTGACCCCCACAAAAGCCTATCATCGTAAGATCAGAAGAGAGCTACCATGAAGGGTTATCGGCAGGGTTCTTTCCGCCTACAGCAAAGGGACTCCAACCGGTTCACTTCAATCAGTAAATCGTTGTCAGACGCTGAGAAAAGATATAGCCAGACAGAGAAGGATGCCTAATAGCGGTGAAATGGTCCAAGGATAGATTCAGGATGTACCCTTCTGGGTGCGCAAAGTTCAAGATGGTGACGGCAGCATAAAACCAACTGCTAAAGGGGAATTTTTCATAAGGGGCACTTCAAAGGCTACCACACCAAGAATTGAGAATGGGTTATGGAGATGCAAGAGTAGATTTAATGACACTCTAAATGAACCTGCAAATGATTAACAAATCTGCTGACTTCTTACATCTAGACACCCTCTACCTACGACAGACTCGGATGACAACGAGAAGGTGATAAAGCAAATTTAGAAGAGGAGCATGCAGTTAATTCTCAACAAATTAAACAAAACTCACAAGATATCAACTGCAGAAGTTAAGTGAGAGATAATCACCTAGGAGACTGGTAGGCATCACAGGAAAGATCCTGATATCCGATCCATCTCACAGCTTAAGGGCACTTGGGTTATGACGAAGACAAAGAACATGCTTCAACAGAAGTATTGGTTTCCAGGCATGAATCCATGGTTTGAAGAGATCATGTACAATGCTTCGAATGCCAAGTGACTATGAAAGATCAAAACCGAACCCGTCAAAGCATCACCACTACCAAAAGAACAGTGGGAAGTCATAGCTGTGGATTTTGGAGGACCATATCCAGATGGACACTATAATCTTGTACGTAGATAAAAGATCAGATAATCCAGATGGTTGACAAAACTCATTCTAACGATGTGATTCAACCAGAAGTTAAAGAAGATAGTTTGTCAACACACGGCACAACCACGGAGTTGGAAAGTGACAATGGACTGCCATTCAATTCTCATGGCTTTTCCGCATAATTTTGCCAACAAGAAGGTCGCCAACACCCTAAAGTAACCCAGCGCAGCAGACCAATGGGGAAGCATAGATCTTATGAAATGCTTAACAAGACAGAACAGATCTCAAGCTTCAAGTAAAAGGAAAAGGAAGGAAATCGGGGAGAGAATGCGTCAAGGTAGGAATGGGCTGTGTTTACGCTTACCTAGATGTTGATGTAGTATCCAGGAAATGCTCACCGGATTATGATCGACACCACATCCAGCAACTGGAGTAACTCCTATGCAGCATAAGAAGAGACCGATCAGAAACCACACCTGATCACACAAGCAGAGTTAAAGACTACCAAGATAGATAAAAAAAGTAGAATCGCGAAAGAATACAAGAAAAGATCTCGCTCAAGCAGAAAGAAACATTCATTCATCGTAGGTGATTTTAACTGCTGAAACACGCCATCAGAACAAATGGAGTTCTCAACTCAACTCATTTAGCATATGAACCACACTTCAGCATATGAACCACACTCTACAGAATCTTCCGTATTGATGGATCATCCATTGCGGCCAGAAGAATATCTGATGGACGAGAGTGTACAGGGATGCCCAGCAGAGTTTAACTGGTGACTCCTGTGTCCAATTCTCAGAGAACAATACTCAACCAGAGTAAAGTGGAGAGAGAACATTCTACTACCAAGTAACCCAATAAATACCAATCAACAACACCAGCCAGAAGGAATCCATGAACAAGTCATCAAGACCACCGATCCAGACATGGAGGCCCCACCCGACTCCAACCAAGAAAACCCGAACACACACGGAAACAGACGACCACCTGCATACCTGGCAGACTACAATCTGTGACTAGCTGCAAGAACTTTTATAAAGAACACGTGGTTACATGTTACCCATCATTAGTTCTGACAACATTGTTCAGACAAATTTTAATATTTTGTTGTTTGCTCAGTAAAAAAAAAGCTAATCTAATCCGTATTAGTGTTTAATAGCTCCAAATTTAATTGAAAGTAAAATGAGGAAAAAGAAAATAGTATATAGTATCCAGAAATGTACATGCACGCATTTTTCGCTAAAACATTCAGGTTAATAATACAAATAACAAATTAACCACACTTGACCAGCATGAATGTGTTTTAGAACGTCAAATTATTGCAAATTTGTGCAAATACACCACACGCAACATATGTAAAATATTCACAGAAAACCTGCATTCTTTGTGTGAAGATAAAATTGAATTGGAATGACATGACATGGACAATTGTAAATGTTATCAGAGTTGGCGAAAAGGAAGCTTTAAAGTATTCAGACCTTTAATTTGTTATGCACTCAACCAAATGTGAGTGAAGTTAAGCGCCACATATTCAGTAGAGTGCTTGTTATAATTTCAAATGTGTTATGAATCAACGTCAAAATTGACTAAAACGACTGTGAAAAGTGGATGAAAAGTGTTTGAGCAAAAGAGACTCTAGAATGATAGTAATCAAAATATTGTTGAAATTTGAGTTTACGACACAATTTTTTTGGACCTGGTAGAGACACCAGAATGTTTTTTCAGGTATTTTAAGTGGACTTGCCATTTGACCATTAAGATTATGGAAAAGAAGCATCTCGTGAAAAAAGGGGAAATGCATAATCCTCAATAGTGCATACCGCCCAGCACTAGATAGTGTCAGATAATCGCTGATAGTATATACCACTCACTACTACTCTACTACTGCTAGCAATCGCATTAAATGACAAAATGTACCTCGCTTTGGTGTTTTCCTTTTCAAGTGTCAGATGTGAAAGCAGGTGTTGGGGTAGTGGGGTGGGGTGTTGCGGGGTGTTGGGGAGGGGGTGGGGTGTTGCGGGGTTTGGGGAGGGGGTGGGGTGTTGCGGGATGTTGGGGACGGGGTGGAGTGTGCAGAGAAGGGTCGGGAGGGGTGGGCGTTGCAGGGTGTCAGGAGGGTATGGGGTGTTGGGGAGGGTGTTTGGGAGAGGTGTTGGGGGAGAGGGTGGGTGTGGGGAGCGGGTGGGGTGTTGGGTGGGGAAGGTTGGGGTGTTGGGGAGAGGGTTGGGGAAGAGGGTTGGGGTGTTGCGGGGTGGGGGTTGGGGTGTTGCGGGGTGTTGGGGAAGGGGCTGGATTGCGGTTGCGGGTGTTGAGTAAGGGGTGGGTGTTGGGTAAAGGGGGTGGGGTGTTTCGTTCCCTATATTGTTTTTTTTTTTGCCCGGGGTTTCTGTGTGTTGCTTTTTGTTTTTTTTTACCTTGTTTTTTTGTTGTTCTTTGTTCGGGCCGGTGGGGTGACTGGGCGCCCGGCGCTCTACTGCCTCCTCCCCCTGTCTCTTCTGCTTGCACCCCCTTTATGGGCCCCCCCTTCTCCTCTCCCCCTCTGCCCTTGTGTTTTGCTGCTCTTGTATTACAGCTTATGCGCGAAAGCGGTAGACTTGTGGTTTGAGGACGCACCTTGTTTTGTTTATATCTTTTGGAATGAAATGGATTTGAGGGCAGAAATTTCCAGACGAAAATGAAAGAAAAAATGCGGCTTTCATCTGATATCAAAATCGATACTACTTCCATCCGGGGTAATCGGGGGGGGGGTCCCAAAGACGGATCGTACCACGCTCGCTTTGAAGTGTGCTCTACGGACGTAATGACTAAAATATCGATTTGGTTTTATTATGTGTGCTTTCACTTCAGAGTCTTATCACTGCGGGGTATTTGGGATAACTTACTTGTTACGCTACCAAAATCCAACTTCCAATTGTCTTATCTTCAGTTGCAAATCACTGATATGCCTTAAATTTCCCAAAAGTTAACTTTCTAATAGAAATTGTGAGATTCCTTTCTCTTTTTTTTTTTTAAAGTGCTTGCTCGGCCCATGTTTAAGAGAGACAATTACGGTATTCATTTCCGTCACATTAGGAAATGAACACGTTTTTTTTTTTAATTATCATTTAGTAGCAAATTATGTACATTCTTGTTTTAATTTAATCTTTTGTTTTCCTTCGTTGAAACAAAATCTTGCCAAGCTTTTTCGACGTTAAGTCTAATGCTGCATCAGAAACTTGCAGACTACAGTTTCAATCAAGATTCAAGAAGATTGTCGTCCTTGTGATAACAGAAGGTAAAAACACCATGCCAGCCTACTCAACCACCAAATGACCCAGTCTTCGAGCATTCCTCCACGTGTCTCTAGGCTTAGCTGTCATCATATTGCATCGGCAGGGTTTTTTTTTCGAGGGGTCGGGTTGAAGTGGTTACCATCTACTGCAGAAAACCCCGAGGCCAAATTGGGCGGTTTTGTCTTCCCGGAATTGACTCAAAAGGCCCGCTAATGGCTCTTGTTAATGTTGGCTACTGCCTGGTGGGTAATGTACTTGGATATTGAAACTATCCAGGCGTGAACAAACATGGGCAGATGTCTTCTGCGGAGCTTACTTGTACTTGTGTTTGCTTGGATGGATGGCGATATCCAGGACAGTGCAATTCACAAAATGTGACACAGAACCCCAAGAGCGCAGTGCTAGATCAATGGGTAACCTTGCCCTTCTACTTTGCATGGGTGGACCGTGGTGGGCTAAGACGTACTAGTGGATTGGAGCACACAGTGGGGGCGCTCGTCTCCTCATGAGATCGGGCTCACTGAGTTGCACAATATATCTTCCCCTCATGAACAAGTCTTTGAAATTGCTTTCTTCGAATGCAGCATCAATGCTGAATGCCTGTGTGGGCTGTGTTTAACAGATACCTGCCAGGGCAATTTGTTTAACGCTAGATGTTAGTGGTTTGCTTTTTAGACTTTCACTGTTGTTAAGCTATAAGTGATTTAGAATTGGCAAAATTCCCAACCTCTTTTTTACTGGACTGAGTGGCCATTTCTGGTCAAAGTAGGAGACTTCTTAATGATTCACTTTGCATGCAGACTACTTTCTTGTGTAAGTGAGGTAAAGAAATTACATGAAGAGAGTAAAAAGGTGAAATGAAATTGCTGTAATTAAGGCACTATCAGTGCTAAATCAGAAAATCAAAATTTTTGCAGTCTGTAATAAGTATAGGTACCCAAACATATCCTGCAAATGATAAGGCCAGAAGCAACTTAATAAGTACAGAATCGGAGATTGTAGTCGTTACTGTCCGTTTGGACATTTACTACAACACTTAACTGAATGGAGAGTCATATCGTTGAACACTACAGTTTCTTCCTTTTCCTGGCAATTCTTTAGTTGGAAAAGTATCTTATGAGAATTCTACAGACTTATTCTTCACTTTTTTTAAGCTATCCTGCAAATTCCAAATATGTTTGGCTCTTTGGGATGAATCACTGATAGTGTCTTTAAATGGGACATGACCATATCTGATATACTCGAGCCATTGTCAAAAATGATAAAAATTGAAACATTGGACAGTAGGTACATGTAGGATAAAACAATACATGTAGATGACTTCATAAAATTGATGTTACCCTAAAAAGGTTGTGACTTCATAATCAAGTCCACCAGAATATACTGGATGTTAACATTGTTCTGAAAGGTGAATAAGAACTCAATTTTTGTCATTTCTGACAATGAGTGAGCGGATGAGTGGATATGGTCGCATAATTACAGTGCATTGTGCTATATTTTTGCTCATTTTTGTTTACATCTATTGTGAATTGGTGGAAAGTTGCACAAATTTTATGGAGGAAGAGGTTTTAAGGTTGTCAAAAAGTAGATTTTATTTTGGTGGATTTGTGAATATTATGTCATGGTCATTTATATTCACAAAGTTAATTTTCTTGATTTATACAGTATTCAACATTTTGTGTTTCAAATTTACAGAAGTATTAGCCAGCTGAAAATGCCAGAAAATAGGTCTCAAATTATTTAGGGATTATTTAATTTACATTCCACTTGTTTGATGGTGAAAAGCACAAACAAATAAAACAAAAATGGTATACAGCAAACAAAGGCGGTTCTCGAATCTTAAAATAGCCATTATAACGAAAATCACAAGAAGATACTACAAACAGTAATGATTCTAACAGATATAATCAATTGCCTTCGAGCAAAGAACGTTTGGTGGGATTATAATAGATTCTTCAAGATCTTTCAAACTGGGGGTGGGTTAATAATCGAACGTAAGACTATACTCGGGTCAGTATGGTACATACAATCTTAAAATAGCCATTGGAGAATTGCTTCCTCTTGATGATGGGTAACTTATCATTATTGGCCAGTGTCGGCTAAAAGCAAAGCATTTTTGGACTGCCACCTATCACTACAATCCGTACATTATGGTACATATTTTTTTTAATTGAGTAAAAGCTATAGCAAAATGCACTGAGTATACTGAGGAAACTTTCTAACAATGTGTAATTTCTTGTTTTGCTGCAAAGTTAGTTTCGATACTGCTGGAATTGTAACTGTAAACCTTGTATGTGATGTTATGGTCCTCTAGCTGCATTCATGTGATTTGAATCTCACTCCTCACATAGGGTGCTTTGCTTGCTTCAAGAAAATTACATGGGTGGAATGTGTATAATCGCTGTCACAATTTCTCAGGCAAGCTGGACGCTTGCAATGTATTATGCAAAATAAAGCACCCCCTCTCGACCAATTACAAATTGCATGACATTTGGCAAGAACTTATTTGTGCTTCTGGGTTGGCGCACATCATGCTGTGTGTACCGCAATCTTGCCTGAGAAATTCTGGCAGTGATTATAGGTAGCTGCTGTCTTAATCATGCATGGTCAGGCCTGTAACCAGGATGTTTTTAGGGGAGGGTTGTTTTTTTTTACAAAAGGGAGTTTCCCCAAAATTGCAAAGGGAGAGGGAGGCGAATTAGGCAAAAGTGGACATTTGTTACCAAAATTTTAACTTTTTTCCAGCAAAAAAGCATTAAAAAACCTTAATTTTTGGCTCGCTCTGCTTGCAAAATTGTTCCCCCACCCCCT
Source organism: Ophioderma brevispina (assembly GCA_023653785.1). NCBI lineage: Eukaryota > Metazoa > Echinodermata > Ophiuroidea > Amphilepidida > Ophiodermatidae > Ophioderma > Ophioderma brevispina. Next base: position 69,850 of record JAMKCH010002251.1, on the reverse strand, counting down.
TTATAGCTCTTTCAGGTTTTTTGGCTTTTGGAATTTGAGGGGAATCCGCCCTCACCGTCCCTCCCCTGGTTACAGGCCTGTGAATGATGGTAAAATGTGTAATTGTTGGATAACATTTCAGTGGCACATGAATTTAGCCATCAAAACAAATTTGAATGAGTTTGAAATTTATTCTGTATTGAAATATGTTTTGCAACAAAAGATACTCAACTCTCCAAACTTTCTTAGTTTTGTGGCATTGAATGACAGTGTGGTTTGTCGCCAATTTGTGCAATATGGTCACGCATAACTGTTTTATGCAGGTGTCTTAAAGGGGCATTTCGTAATCCACAGCCTCATCCCCCCGACTTACCTCAAACAAGTTGAGATTTTACCTCAAACGAGTTGAGATTCTTATATCATCTGAACTGTTTGCAAGTGTCAAAGTTACTTTACATGCATATTTGATCTACTCTAGAAGAAATTTGCAATTTGGTATTTTCTGTCCAAAAACAGACAAATTACAACGCAGTGGCCTATGGTACAGCGTGATATGATCATTCGCTCATAACATCAAAACGCACCCTCAGAAGCAAATGAAATTTGGGAAATAACCTTTCCTTGATGGTATCTAGTGAACCATAGAACCATCTAAGTTGCTAGGATCACGAAATGCACGTTCAACATGCAATCTCCCTCGGTTACAGTTATATAATGCTACACTGTAATTCAAAGGTTTCTGAGCATTGTTAAAGGCCGACTCAGAGATTTCCCGATGAGGGCGCACTAAATTTTTGAAAAAATCTACATAATGCTTGTCCATATACTATAACTAAATAACTAAGCTCAAATCAAAGTCCTTCATATAGAAAATCACAATTTTGTTATAAAATTCCGGATCCAGAATTTTTGTTATACTATACACGGTATCCTATGGCACTGTTGTACTGTGCATACATGTTTACTGCAAAATGAAAAACTCTGATTCATCTCTACCTTTGGAATTAAGCATTTGAGGTGACTATCTTTAGTTCTAGATGATTATTTCTAATTACTACACAAACAAATTATATTTCAAAATCTCTGAGTCAGCCTTTAAATCTGATGAAGGGATACCAACTTATAATGGGCAGCAAGGTAACAGTGAACCTGCAGCATTACACACAAGAAGCTTGGGTGGTATATGTACATGTGCACTTTTAACTTCCTTGCCTCTCCTTTGGAAATTTTTTTTTTTGTATATGAAGCTGCCAATTCAGTGTCACCACCCAACTCGTTTACTTTGTTGTACATGTATATCACAGTCTAGTATTGAATACTGATAATGTGAATGATTGGTTTCAAAATTCTGTATCTTATCCAAATTGCTGCATGCAAAACTTTCACTGATTGTCAACCGAAGTACGTGTATGAGAGACTGCAAGCTGTAGGCAGTGTGAACGTCTTCCACAATAGTGCTGCAGAAGCTCTCGGTCTAAACATAAGCAAGATATGTTAGGCTGATAAATTCATTCACATCATTGCTGCATTTTTTGTACTAAACCAGGTCTTGCTGGAACCTTCCTCACAGAGTGGTAATTTCCACTTAAAGCAATTATTAGCACATTTGTGAAGAGCGCACCTAATTTTCAAAAATTTGATATTTTTGCACAGCTATGTTGGAATTAGCTCGACGAACGAGAATGCTCACAAAATGCATATTTTATCATAAAATGAGCGAGTTTTGTACTTAAATTGGGGATCCTGATTGGGCTTAACGCAGGCTGGAAATGCTAAGTTTATGTCCGTCCATGATGAAATAGTGCCACCTCAAAGAAAATGACCTCTAACTTGATTGCCTTGACCAATAAAAACAAACTAATAGATGGAGACGGAGATACGTACATGACGCTATTTCCCGGCTACTTCAAATTGGCAGGCCGTTTTCCACCAGCCTGAATTCATTATCGGGATACGAATTAAGTATTTAGTTACAAAATTCTTCGTTTGAGACACATAGACATTGTAGAGCTTAACCATTCACAGAGGTATAGTATAGTTACGAGCCAGTGACCAATGCAAAACCGGAAATTGAAACAAATTGGGGGTTCTCTTCAAAAAAATGTGCTAATATGGCTTTAAAGGTTATTGAACCCAGATCACAGTGTAATATGCGGGCGAGGGGAAGGGGAGTATCACTCTCATGGCACTCATCAGCAAGTGTGTGTTACCATATCAGTATAAACTAGCCTTTCAATCATTCCTAGATGAAGAGAAGCAAAGGCACTTAGACAAGGGAACTCTAACCACATGTGACTCTAACCACACTGGCCTGTTACAGGCTATGTGTTGATTTTCAGGTTCTCACATACAGCAAAATAATTGCAAACTTCATGCATGACAAGGCCCTTATTCCCTATTACAATTCAGGCAGTCATGTTAAAGGTGCGTGACCCAATCATATGATGTTTTCTCCTTATTGTTGACGGCATATCACCAAAAAACCAATCCGATTACAAATTTTGAGTTGTTGAATTGGTCCAGCCCATTTGGAAAGAAGCAAAATGTGCACTAAATTGGCCCTGTAGGACCGCGCTGTCGTTAATAAATGTGGTGTATTATCCGACATTTGGAGACATTTTTGTTATACTCGATTCGCGTTGATACGTTCGTCCCGCTGGAGTTTTGGACCTATTACAATAAGTCGGGAGGGCTCTAAAGGGAAATTAAAGAATTCAAATGAACGTCCAACGGATATCTTGGAGGACACTCCGGTCATTTAACTCACTCACTGCCACTAAATACCAATTCATTCATGTATGGAAACGCCCTATAGGTATTTGAGGGCCTATCATTGCTCACAATAACATGATTAACAGAAACGCGAAGTCCCTGGCCTCATGAATTTTTCACCTCCGCAAGAATGGTACAGGGTCCAACATATCAGATGATTCGAGTATAATATAATAAATCAAAAGGACACATTTCCTTGGATAGAAGGGGGAGGTTGTCGTCGATAGGCGTTCACCCAACCTTCAAGTGATACAATTGTTTTGCTCATTGATACCCCAACAGAATTATTACGGCTCTGTAGAATCGGAGGCATTTGTATATCACACAAACAGAAACCTGCTTGTAAGATGCAATGAGTTAATCCATTTAGGCTTCTATTTTGTTAATTGGGGGATCATCCCACAATTCCAACAAATTTCTTGCAGTAGTATTAACGTCTGTGTGGAAGTGTGTATGTCCACCCCATGACCTTCCAAACTTTCTTGTGAAAAATGATTATGTTGCCATTTCAGCATGGATCTGTGCACTAAAGGTATATCTTGAGATAAAACTTAAGGTTTGGAAATGGACTGTGGGTCATGGTCAAAGTTCAAATATAGGTCATTTTCAAAAAACTTTATGTACACAATATAAACAAGGGGTCTCGAACCACAAAGGTCCTCCACTTGTCGGATAGTAAATGGAGGGAAATATAATGTTAAGATCCACAGGGAGAATTGTGATGGAAAATAAGTGGTCTCAAACCACTGAGGCGGCTGCTGCTGCAATAGCAGTTGCAATTTGCCAGGATCAAATGTCGACTACATTGACCATACAACTACTTGTAGTTATGTGAACTAGGTGACCCTACTTGACCTTGAATGAAAATGACCTTGAAATGTTGAAACATCCATCAGTTTTCAACCTTGAATAACCCCCACGACCTTGAAAATTACCTTCAAATTTTCGGCAAGGATGCTTATACACCATTAGTTTTCATGACAACTACCCTGTATATGGATGTAGACCCTGGATGTATCCACATGGCCCTTGAAATGACCTGAAACATTTTTGGCACTGAAGGTTGACCACCCCCACCTGTTTAATTTCATCCTACCACAGACTTAGTGAGTTACCTTGGATGACCCCACAGGAACTTGAATGACCTTCAATTGTTTTGGCACTGAATGCTGACGACACCCCCAAGTTTCATCATCCTTACCACATTTGCAGGGTTGATAGCAATTTTTATTCCCATGTGACATGAATGACCCACGCATAAACATTGAAAATGACCTTAAATTTTGCGGAACTGAATGTTGACCCACACCCAATTGCCAAGGCTTATAGAAATTTAATCCCATTTTGGACCAAATTTGACCCTATTTTTGACCATCATATTTGCCTTTAACCATGCCACACCCCCCTGCCCATCTCAAAACTCATCCGCCGCCTACTTGAGCGACTCTATGTGCGAAGATGGACACCCATACTTGTGGTAGAAAAAGATATCGTGTTTAAAAGTTTGTAGCAATTAAAAACACTATTTTTGGACCATATTTCAGACCTTTGACCCATGACACATGGACTACTTCAGATCCAGGCCAACGAGTACTTGAGATACATCTATGTTGCCAAAGATGGAACCCACGCTTGCTTAGATCCAAAGATATCGCGTGGGAACACACACACGCACGGACGAGAGCAATTCTATAGTCCCCCTTCGCAACAGAAGTGGCGGGGGACCAAATAACGATGTGGTGGTGATCTTGTACTCAGCATTCAGAAAGGGGATGCCAAAGAAACATTTGTATTCATAATTATGTCTGCCTGTATCTGCAGAGTGTTTTCTGCTTGCCATTCATCAGTTTGAAAATGTCAGATAAAAATGCTGTATGATGATAACTTCAAAGCAACATGAGGTACAATATCTAATTTGTGGTTTGATTCAAATCCAGAGTTCAAGAAAAGCAATGGTATTAACATGTTACAGTTTTAAATTATGAAAATTGTTATTTTGTATAGCATCGTCATATACATTCCTATGAAAGGAACCACTAATTGTATAATAGATTGTACTAAAGAGTTGCTTGCCACAATTTGATAGAAAGAAGGTGTAGGAAAGTAGAGTTGACTTTACCTGTACAGATGGGCTAATTTAAAATCGGGGATTCCTGAATGTATTTTTTTTTTAATTACCAAAAAACAAAAACTCAAATTTTGTATTTTAAAAAAAGTTCAACACTTACAGCTTAACCACTCTGCCAAAATTTCACCATCAGAAAGATTGAGAGTATGTGTCATACAAATTGACAGACAATTGCTTTAAGTGTGTCATTCCACTTCTCTTAATAGTAATATGGTGATAAAATTTGTAATTTGCTTTTTGATCTGATTTTGCAATAAATCACTTGTTCCAGGGCAAAATGAAAATGGATTTTGTAATGTAATCAGCTGGATTTGCTTTCCCTGGCTGATATGTGAGCTTAAAGTCATACTCCTGCAATCTCATCAACCAGCGTTCTATGCGCAACGGGGGCTTGGCTGTAGGGTTGTTGAAGATCGGGAGTAATGGCTTGTGATCAGTGGCAACCTCAAATGAACCTCCATACAAGTAGATGTGAAAATGCTGTATCCCCCATGTGACAGCTAATGCCTCACGTTCTGTTTGGGAATAACTCTGTTCCACATCAGTTAGAGATCGGCTTGCCAGAGCTACCAAGAATGATGCTGTGTCGTTATGTTGTACTAATATGGCACAAAGCTCCTACTGGACTAGCATCCACTACAACCTCTGTTCTCAATTCTGGGTTGAAGTACGCCATCTTACAGTGTTCCGATATAGAGTCCTTGATCTGGAGAGCAAACTCATGTTGATTTTCCCAGACCCATTCTGTTTCAGTCTTTGTGAGTGTTCCGAGTGGATCTGTGATTGTTGCTAGTCTAGGAATGAACCTTGAGCAATAGGTTGCAAGACCTAACAGACTTCTGACCTCTTCTTTGTTGGCAGGGGGTGCTGCATTCTGTAGGGCTTCAACCTTGTCAGGGCTGGGAGATAGGCCTTCTGAACTAAACACATGACCAAAGAACCCTATGGAATCCTTGGAAAACTCACACTTCTTTCTGTTCGGGGTCAGATTCTTCTCCCTCAGCCTTTGCAGACAATTTCTAAGACGCTCGTTGTACTCTTCTGGATCCTTTCCGAAGACCAAGATGTCGTCAGGAAGACCTGCTAGGGCAGACTGAATGAGATTCTTGAATAGCTCAGCAGCTGAATTAACTCCAAAATTAAGCCTCTTAAACCTCCAGAGGCCATTATGTGTTGAAAAGACAGTCAGGAATCTAGAATCTTCATCTAGTTCCACCTGATGGTAACCGTTCTTCAAGTCAAGCTTGGAGAATACTGTTGACCCATTCAGACTAGCTAGAATGTCATCTAGCATTGGTGTGACATGGCGCTCCCTTTGTATAGCCTGGTTTGGAGCCCTCATATCAATGCACAGACATATCTCTTCTTTGGACTTGGGCTTCTTGACTACAGTAATGGGTGATACCCATGGAGTTGCTGTATCAGAGACTCTTTCAATGACATCTAACTTTTGTAGGCATTCCAACTCTGCCTCTACCTTTTCCCATACTTGGAATGGTATTCTACGGTGTGGTTGTGCTACCGGTTGCACATTCTCATCCACGTGAAGTTTACATCTTGCGTCTGCCAGTTTACCAAGAACCTTCAAATCTATCACTGTAGCTATTTACCAAATCATCTACAGACACCGAAGTTTTGACGTTGTAAGCAATGTGAATATCAATCATGCACTACTCCTTAGCGGTAGTGAAACTTAAGCAACGACTCACTGACACCTTTGACAACAAAGAATTCTGTGTTGACTTGTCTACCTTGGAAACTGACGTTGATCTGTTTTTCCGATCAGCGGAAGTTCTTTCTTGGAACCAAACGCATAGATTTTAGTCCTTGTGTTGTGCAACTTGGGTCTTGATTTCAGTTTATAGTGTCTGACTCAAACACTTGTCCATGTGTTATGCAAAGTGTTAAGTGTCCCATTTGCAAATTTATGCTGCAGTCCATTTAGCAATCAGTTACAAACCTTCAAAAATCTTTACCAATTTGCTTTTCATTCTGCCCTTTTCTTTTTTTTCCTCACCTTGATTTTCTGCACTCTATGGGTTCTCTGAGATCTTGACACCCGCTCGTCACCAGATTTAGTGATCTTGATCAATTATTAATTTCAGAATGAGACAAAATGAATGACTCAAACGACTCGAACGTCTACTTCGCTGGCTGGTATATTATCGAGCCATGTTTACCATGTGTGGTTTCATACACAAGGCTGACATACCTACTTTACACTACATTACAGATTTGATCAACTAAACAAGAAATTCCAATTCCAACCTATCAATGGTCATGGGTGGAGCATTTTTTTTGTCTTTACCTGTGAATGACCAGTGCTGGCTTTGGAAAGCTATCTTGAATGGTCATCTTAGATAGGTGCTTTCTTGGAGAACTGGTAGAAAAAAACCTGGCCAAATGTGCTGCCTTCCCAAAGAAAAAACAGCATACACTTTTAGCTTTGTACATGTTGTTACCGTTTCGTTTCATGTAGATCTTGACTTACTCGATAGAAAATAGTGGTAATTCTCAACAAAACCATGGGGGGGGTTTACATTGTATTCAGTAGTTTATTCTGTACATTTGGGAATACAAGGGTAAGATGTATCAGTAGTTGTTGAGCTTATGATGTGATAAGTTGGCACATGATGTCGTGACTGTCAACTGATGTGATCTACATGGTTATACCAATTTCTCCATAGATACGGTCTTGGGAACAGGTGGGGGAGCTTCCCCATCTCTTGCTGGGATGTGATTACACAGCGACGGCATATTGCAGTGAAATATCTTGCATCCACCTCCTTTCTCTAACTGGACAATATACACAGGGATGTCAGATGACGCTCTGCATTGTACATGGTAGACACACATCTGTCAATTTTGCGTTTTTCTTAAATTTCAGCCTTCTGTGAGGATGCTCTTTTTTGCGTTTTGATCAAAGTTAACCTAGTTTTGGTTACTGGCCTGCATGAGTGTTTTCTGCATCCTTCCAGTATACAAAGCTTAATCTGTTGCAAAGAGCAGCTACATAGTTCTTGTGATTCATTTACAAAGGTTCATAACATGGGCTTACCCAGGATTGCGCACCCTCTGATCCTGTATTTTGTATTTCTGTTTGTAAACGGACAGAAATTACAACAGTGGCCTATGCATAGTACAGCATGATATTTTGTGCCTAACATCACAACGCACTGTCAGTATCGATTGAAATTTTGGAAGTAACCTTTTCTTGGGCATATCTTGTGAACCATAAACCAAAAATGGTTACGGGGTTACATGATACATGACACCCAGATACAACAGGTCTTCTTGGGCTGGACATTGACGATGATGATTGGGGTCAGCTCAGTGCTAGCTGACACATTCCCTGTGGCTTGTTGCACCAAGCCAGTGTATTCACCAATGTATTGATTTGAATAGCTCTCACAACAGTACTCTGGTTTGCTTTGATCATCAGTTTTCCAGTTTGCAGTCTTCACAAGGCCAACTCTTCCATCAGAAAAAGTGTTGTGTGTGTGTGTTTAGTTGTTTGATAGCCATTTTTCATGCTGCAGATTGGGTGCAGCTTTGTAAGAATTTCCTTCCATAATTCTCTGTAGCTGAATGGCAGTTGTAGAACGTTTCTGTATTATCCAATGCCAAAACATAACAAGAGACTACCAGGCTATTGTCAGTTATGTCCAGTGGTACTTCAAGCATAACTTCAACATAGCCAACGAATGGGACAGGCTGCCCTCCAGCACCTTCAATACGAAGTAATTCATCTACTGGATGCAAACTCATTGTGGAAAAATACTTGCGTAGAATCTGCTACAGTCGTAACCTGAGATCCAGTGTCACCTGCCGCTTGACAGGCTGTTCCTAGCAACCACAGAAGGGCATGTGTATGTGGTTTACAATCAGTGTATTGGCCTACTTTCTGCTGGGCCCGCTGTCCATCGGCCTTGGGCATTGGCTTCCCAGAGTTAAACGGCTTGCTTTGTCATTCCCAGTCTTGAAGAAGTGTGGTCTTTGTTTTGGTTGTAGTGGGGTGTACTCATTACATAGGTGGAAGTTTTTGGCACCCACATCCTAGAAAACACTTGTAGAAAATCCAGTTAACATTCTTTTGTAAGGTTGTGGTGGTCCTGATCTTTGCTGAAGGTGGTGGCCCTTCCCTCTGGGGGTTGTGGTCCTTGTGGCATTTGTGTATCTGTTGGTATACTTTAACATTCTGGTTCACATGTGGTTCAATGGGAGTTATTCAATCAATGCTTTGATGGAATTGTGGTAGCCCTTATCTTGGTGCTGCCACTGCCACCTATAGGTGTGCACGAGCACTTTGTTGCACTACACTCTTCTATACAGGCTCTTCAATGGGAACATCATCTTGTTCCTGAACCAAATGCAAGAGGTTCATAGTGGGGTAGAAGAGGGATTTTGATGTTTTCATTTTGCAACCCTTTCCCAGAAAACTTCTTGCAACCTGTCACTACACAGCTGTTTGAGCCCATACAAACTGTCTCTTTTATTTTTAGAACAATTTTAAGCAATGGCAACACAATTTTGACAACTGGTATAGGAAGGGACATGCAAGAGCTATCATCTCTGCAAAAATCAGACAAATCCATTGCGGGAATCTTGGCATATAGGCCTACAAAGGTTATGATTTGCATGTTATAGCGCCCTCTATATGCCCATTCTCCATAGAAAGACGTGGAAAACTAGATTTTTAAGAAAAATTGCATTTGCCCGCGATGAAATGTCGTAAAATTTACACAGGATGTATAGTGGAGGGGCCTATGTTCTCCAGAGAGTGATTTTATGAAGTTCATGTTAATTGTTGGCAACCACTATAAATGTATTCTACTGGGTCTGATTATTCAGAAAAGCGATGTTGCCATTTTTTCCGCTGACCTTTCGTGACCTTGAAACGAGGTCAAAGCGGTCATACATTGTCCAAAGTATATCGACCTTGGTACCAAAATGTGGCAAATTTCACAAGGAATATTGTTTATGTTATTTATTTGTTACTTGAGCTTTTGTTTTCTTGTAATATGCAAATAAGCTAATTAGAGACAATAATATGCATACATTTGCTGTTATTCAGAGCCCAGTCCTGTCCAAAGCAAGAGTTAGACCTCATATTTTTGCACAATGTATAGTGAAACCTACACAACCCCAAATACCTTGCTATTTAATGCCCATGGGGTAAGTAAGTAAACCAATTTGTTTTATGAAAATGTGCAAGACAAAATGGTTGATGTAGTCTATATATACCACACCCATGGACTGAATTTTTGTTATATTGTGAAACAAGCACATTTGACTACAGAAAAAGTCAGTATACTAGTTATCTTTTCAGTCTCAGTCACATGTGTGATGTTTTAAAAATATACTCTTTTCAGTCTCAGTCACATGTGTGTTGTTTAGTATTCTTTCCATCCAGAGCCTGGGGTCACTGGTCATTGGCATGGGGATATCATGCGCGACCAAAGAAGCACGTAAAAGGGGTATTTTTTCAAGATTGTGCATGATACGTAATGTGAAAAGGATAGCAAAAACGCTGAAATCTGGAAAAAAAGGTGTACTTTTCACACTTGAACTTAAATTAGGGTACGATTTGGGAATTTTGAGTTTGTATCGTATTCGGCTCATTTTGTGTAAATGAGCTATTCAGTATAGCCTACAACGAAACAAATTTCTACTTGCTTAGGGGTCAAACATTGCCAATACTTATTAAGGGTATAGGAGTTTACACTTACCATACTTGTTTAGGGGTGTTTTTTGGACCGATAAAATTACTTGTACTGTTTGCAGTACTTTTGAAACTCCTTGTTTAGGGGGTGCGAGACTTTGAAAATGTGGACTTTTTGGTAAAAGCAGACTAACCCCCCCGAAAAATGGTCCTTTTTTAACATCTCATCACTAAAAAGTGGACTTTCTTGTCAAATTTCTCTACACTTTGGACCATTTTATGCACTAAATCAACAAAAATTGGAACTTTTTTCCCTTTTGTGGGATTTGTGTATGTGGGAGGCGGGGTGCGATGGCAACCAGCTGCTGATCTCACGATATTCTCCATCTCCATCCTGCCAGTGCCCACGTTCACAAGCAAAACTCAAAAGCTTAGATTTTGAATTAGGTTCTATAACAAGTAGATCATCACTTTGGGACTATTGGCATCTACACAGAGTTTAAAATTTTGGTTTATGTCTTGTATTTGGGCATCAAAAGACTTCTGGGTCTTTAAAATGACATCTTCAAGCTAAAATGCAAAAAGGCACAATTACGGCACAAAAATATCAGCTATTACTTTGGAGAACGTTATGCAATACACGCCACTACACACCATATGAATGAACCCATCAATCTTAACAGTTGTCTCCAAGAGGTCTGTGACAGGGATTTCCCAGGATAATGTATGATAATGTGGTGATGAACCATTATAACATGATAATTGTAGGAATCGATCAAGGGACCTATACTCAGCCAGTATGGATACAAAGTGGTTATATATATCTTGACTGGATTATTGCATACACTCTATCCACTAGACCAGGGAAATAATGATCAATGAAAACAGGTTGTCAAAGAACAGCTAAATTTGGATAACAGTGTTGTTTAGAACACTTAAAGTTATGTGAAAACTTATTGGTTGAACAAGAATAATTACATCTATGAATCTTAGATCTATCTATCCAGTTCTAGCACATTCTTTACAATTTTATCTGTAAACATTTTACTACTTTACCACAATCCAGTTTACTTAACCATGGGCAGTTAGAGGAATCAGCAGCTATGATGGGGGGTTGGGTAGGGCTGCTCTAGCTTGATCTTGCTTTAGACTATAGCCTATTCAGGTTCTATGGTTGAAAAGGATAAAGCATAATAGAAGAAAATAACAATTACAAGACGGCTGTCAGCCGTCTTGTTCCGTTTTTGTTGCGTTCTTCTTCTTCTTCTATCAACACTTCAACTGCTACTAGCTCAGTCATCGTTTGACCTATTGATGAATAGACTTTACATCAAATGACCGTGAATTGGACCATTTATGTCATATGCCATTGACCCCTGTCTGACCTCTTGACCTGGCCCAGGCGTCAATATTGTGATTTAATTGTCCAAAATTATCTTCTTCTACAGGATAAAGCCGATATAGACACACAAAGTTCTTCACCAGAAAGAAACCACTGACACTTGCTCATTAGGGTGTCAGGGATAAGGAGTCAAAAGGTCCTAAGGGGGTCATTTGCCAAAGGTTGAACCCAAAAATTGTGAAAGAGAATATTCAAAAAAATCTCTGTCCATACAAATTACGTAACACCAGTGACGTCATTGAGCACCTGGATTGTTACCAGGCAGGAGTCTCGGGTTGTCCCACAGTTTAAGGACGAAGTCATTAAGGGGTTCCCCTTCCGGTTTCCAAAACCAAAAATATTCCCGCTATTCAAAAAATTTATCTCAAAAAACCCCAAAACATATTCCAGGTGACTATACTTGTAGATATGCATTTATGTTACCTGTTGTATGCAAAGTATTTTTATTTGGACGGTCAAAGGTCATTAGGTCATTTCGGTTTTAAGGTAATAATTTCAGAATTTTATCTCCAGACTAAGCATAGTAGCATTTTTTTGCCTGGATTTAATGCATTTTGTTGTGTACACGAGGTTTTTTTATACCGGGATCAAAGTTCATTACGGGGGGTCCAAAAGGTCATTTTGCCAAAAAAATGCTTAAAAATAAGACCAAATTGCTAGATCTAAGCCTATAGAGAAGATAAAGCTGTTATTGCTGCAGTGATGTAAAATTAATGGTAAAAGAAGTTCTTATGCTAGTCTCGACCCAAAATCAAAGTTCAAGTTCGAAGGTCAAATCGACACAACAAGCTCCGATTGAGCTGAAATTTGTCCAGTGGACAATCTCGGGCATCATAATACAGAACAAGTACAGTTGACCCCATCCGGACCCAGGGTCTTGGTCACGTTTTATAGGGTGGAAACGGTTCATCCTGACTAGCTTGGACTTGAGTTGAAAACCAATAATATTGATCTTGTAAAGTTGTTAACACGTAAAAAATACATTAAAGACATTTGTGACATGTTGGTGGAAGTCAACAGGGGTCAAGGTATAAGTCACCTAAAGGGGCGTTCATTAAGGGATAACCCTCCATTCCCAATACGGCCGTATTGTAAATAAGATCTGTTCCCAGTATAGTTTTGTCTTGAGAATTTTTTACAAACTGTGTAACACAATTGGTTTTACCTACAAAGGGCATTAAGGGTTGGGTCATTTATACTTCACCGCAATATTTTCCCTTCAAACTTCGCATTAAAATACGGTTCATTTGATATGATCGAAAAATTAAAGAAAAAAATCGGGGCGTCACGATGTCATTTTTGAGTTAAAACCATTTACAATACACTTTTCGCCAAAATAACTACCCATATAGTCTATGGAACAAATCATTTTTTCGAGGACAATTTTGGTTATAGCTAAAAATTTAGCAATAATTTACTTGTTAATATTTTTTATATACGTTGCGCACTCATGAGAGCTTTCTAATAAAACAAAAAACAATCTGGGGTCCGGAGTACCCTGTTTTGAGAATCATTGCAGGACATCTATTTTCTTGAAAAATACCCCTTGCGAAATCTTAGTGCGTACAGATCGACAAAAAGCGCAGAACAGAATAATACGCAAACGTGTTGCGGCCAGCGTGTTTCTGAAGTTGCGTGACCAGCGAGTATCGATTCTTCGATTTAGGCTTCATAAACATTCCCTTTCACTTTTTTTTTAAATCTTTTATGATTGTTCTGAATCCGAGTTTCTGTATGTTATTGTTTTGTGTAAATCTATATCTGCCAGTTATGACAGGAGATGGCGTCATCCACTCCCGGTTTAGACTTCATTAGGGTTTGATAGATTTGTTTTAAAAGACATACCTTGTCAATGAGGATTATTCACATGACCCTCGAATTTAACAGGAATATGTCAAATAAATAACTATCTGGGAAAGGCAACACTATCTAAGGGCCGCCTCCCACAAATAATAAGCAGCAAACATTTTCCATGCACAACATGAATACGAACCACAAATTCGGAACATGGGTTAGCTAAAAGCTTTTTTATTGATTATCAAGTACTGAATTACCAAAATATAAAAAATATTTGGCTATGGATATCGTATCGGGCTTGACTCGCATCTACATATTACGCATTGATAATCAATTTATATATTTTCAAAAGTGGCAAAGGCACAGAAATTTATATTTGTTTTGGAGGAAAGGGGGGGACTAACACTAATTCACTAAATTCATGTAAAATGGGTAATTTTACTGCTGAGGGACTAAAGGGGGCGCAACAAATGTCTTCGTTCGAGACAAATGTGCGGGACCACGCTCTAATGGGGAGGGCCAATTTCCCCGCCCCATTCCTCACTGCCTCCAAGATGCATGCCAGGGAGAAACACATTGAAGAAACCAGTGTTGAACAAAGAAAAAAGGAAAGGATGATTTCGGTTCAAAGGTCCCCAATCACCCTACTCGCGTGCGCGTGCGTAAAGAAGGTGTTTTGCGTAAAAATCTTGCTCCGCCGGATGTGCGCTCTTGTTTGTAGCGCGGGCAATCGACGCTTCAGGCTGCGGAAGACATTTCGGAAGATATTGAGGCTGGAACGATGCCAAAAGTTGAGCTCTGACCCAAACTCATAATGCAATATATGCATGGGGATTGGGTATAGGACTGGGGGGGGGTTCTTCAACAACAAATGACATACAGGGACTTGCCACAGAAATCAGTCTCATTTTTAGCCGTATGGTTATATCAATGCCTTTTTTCATGCAAGTTTGGTATTTTTTTTTTTTTTTTTTTTTTTAGCAATGGGTAATTTTCAAAAATTTCTCATTTAGTGGAAAAATTAGCAAATTTTTTTTTAAAATTTGTTGGGAAAATTCGTCAATTCTTCAATCTGAAGTAAAAATTGTCCAAAATTTGCCTTAAAATGTCAAATTTTGAGAAAACGGCCATTTGGTTAAATTTGGCCCAAACTTTGATCCTCTGGTATATCTAGGGTCTCTTTTTTGGCAAAAAATGGTATAGATATGGGTCCTACTCCCCCCCCCCCCAAGTCAAACATGTGACTGCCACTAAAGATAAATGTAGAACATACTTTTTGTCTCTGAAGTGCGATCGTAGTTATTTCGCCGTTAATAACGACGAATGTTCCATGAAAATGGTATAGACTACATCGATCATTTTCTCTTACACATTTTTTATAAAAACAACTGGGTTTACTTTACTATGTTACCAGTGAGTATTAATGCAAGAAAAGGGGTGGTAGGGTTTATTCTACATTCAACTTCAAGCAGAGTGTTACAGATGACTGCATTGTGCCAAAAATTTGAGGCCTAACTCTTTCTTTGGCTATAGGACTGGGTCTGCAATTTTATGCATTTATTGTCTCTAATTAGGTTATTGCATATAACAAGAAAACGAACGGTCAAAAACAAAATAAATATCATATACAATGTTCCTTGTGAAATTGCCCACATTTGGGAAAGTCGATATCTTTGGACAATGTATGACCATTTTGACCTGGCGTCAACCGGTCACTAAGGTCAATAGAAAAAAATGGCAACATCATTTTTCTGAATAGTCAGACCCAGTATTATATGTTTATAATGGTTGCCAACAATTAACATGAACTTCACCAAATTTTACATAGGCCCCTCCACTAGTAGTTAGTGGACTAAATATTCCAAATCAGTTGTCAAAAGTGTCGCCGACGACATTTTTTGTTTTATTCTGGTTTTGTCATAATGAGACTGTCAAACAGCTGTGACTAGCCTGGGTGTCTGCAATTTCTCCTTTTTAACTCTATTCAGGAGGTCCTCCAAGCAGTAGAAAAACTTCTGGGCTGTTCCTGTCTATTTTGTCTACAACTGTAGAATTTCTGCAGAAGAGTTACTCCATCGTGCACTCGGGTGTGGAGCATTTCTAACTGATCGAATGCTTCTATTGATGTCCTACATTGTATTGTTAGACATCTCACTCCTTTTAAAGATTTTCTGACGTAGGCAGGGTCTTCAACTCATCAACATATCAAGTTCATAATACCACTCTTCTTTATGTAGCATCTCCCAACTTGAGTTGCTCTCCATAAAAGATGGGTGGGTTGGCGAACTTGGCCAATGTCTCAGTCTGCAGAACAACATGTTACTTTTTGGCATAGTTCAAAAATGAGTTCCATGCATGAGGAGCAAGAAGCGATCTGCTGGTGGGGCTCGGTAGCTGTGGGTAGGAGGATTTGGCTGTATTCTAGGAGTCCAAAACTTATGATAGTACAAACTATACCTTTGTGGCAGGACTTCCAATTCAGTGCCTAAATATTGTAGCGTGGCACTGGTTAGTCTTTGAACCCAAAGTTGCACTCTCAAAAAAGTCGTTTTTGAACTTCTCATTGTCCTGACCGTTGTGTTGTCATTGCTGAAGATGGTGGTCCTTGCCTCTTGGGGTTGTGGCCTTTGTGGTATTTGTGTATCTGTTGGTATACTTAGTCTAACATTCCAGTTCACATGTGGTTCAATGGGAGCAATCCAATCAATATTTTCATGGAATTGTGGTAGCCCTGATCTTGGTACTGCCACTGCCACCTGTAGGTGTGCACCAGCACTTTGTTGCACTATCCTCTTCAGGCTCTCAATGGGAACATCTCTTCTTGTTCCCGCATCAGTTGCAACAGGTGCTCAAGGGTATCCTCAGTTCATTGTGGTGTTAAAGAGGGACTTTGATGTTTGCAGTAGATAAACTTCTGGGCTGTTACTCTATCATGCACTGGGGTGTGGAGCATTTGCATTTCTAACTTGTCGTTCGAATGCTTCTATTGATGTCCTACATTGTATTGTTAGATGTCTCACTCTCCTTTTAAGGATTTTCTGATGTAGGAAGGTGGGTAGCCAGGGTCTTCAACATATCAAGTTCATAATGCCTCTCTTCATGATGTAGCCTTTCCCGACTTGATGGGTTGTTCTCCATAAAAGATGGGTGGCTTGGCTAATGTCTCAGTCTGCTGCAGAACAGCATGTCATTTTTGGCATCGCTCAGAAATGAGTTCTTGCATGAAACAAGAAAAAACAAAACCAACCAACCTATGATGGGACTTGGTAGCTGCGAGTTGGAGGATCTGTATATATTCTGGGAGTCCTAGAGCTATGGCTTTGTGACAGAATCGGACTGACTTGCTTCCAATTAAGTGCCTAAATATGGTGGTGCGGTACTGGTTCTTCTTTGAGAGCTGTTTTGCATTCTTTTTGCCCTTGTGATCTCGGCCTCGGGGTGCTCTTCTACAACTGCTTATTCTGGTTCTCTGGCTTCTTCTCTTCACTTGGTTTTTCCTTCACAGTTCCCATGCTCTCATTTCCATTCCACTATCCATCGGGTCTCCCTGCAAACATCCAACCTCACATATTTCATCTTTTCCATCACCTTCCTCAAGACTTGGACCACTATCATCTTCTTTCCCTTCACCACCACCACATCACTTCAGCCCTCTTCAATTCACCCTTTGCATGGTTTGCCATTTGCAAGAGCCTCGAACTGACATTGGAGTTGTTTAGGGCAGCTTGCTAACCAGTGTTTGAATACTCTTTGTGTGATTTAGCTCATCTAAGGCTCTAATTGACTTCATCATTGTGGAACATTCAATTAAAGAGTGAGAAACGGTTTAACTCAGCTCCGTCCTCTAGTTTAATTTCTCGCCAATCCTGTGCCTTCTTCATGAAAGCCTCTGCAATCTTTTGGGGGTTCCCATATGACTTCTGTAACAGTTCCTTTGCCCTTTCATATCCTTCCTTTGTATCTTCATAAAGAAGACAACTGTCTACCAGTGTCCTAGCTTCACCACTCGTATGCTGGCTTAAGGGGATGCTGAAGTCGTCAGGGTGATTTTTCAAAGTAGAGCACCTATGGCCTTCATATTTGGTGGGATTATGCACCTTGATAATTGATTTTCATGGGAAAAAATCCAATTGTGACCAAATTTAGTATACATGTCACAAACATGTATTTACATTTTTAGGGAGCCAATTTTGAATTGAATATCAGATACGCGACATATGATACGGAAAATAACAAAAAAGTCACATTTTTGGAAAAAAAAACATGGGTACGAAAAAAATATCAAAAATTCCCTTCTGTCAAAATATAGACATATATGTCAGTAACATATGTACCAAATTTTAGTTCAACTGATATTGCGTTACTGAAAAACTGTGTGCAGCATTTCACCGTGCGCGAAAATCACATTTTGAGAAAATGGCAATTAATAATTACATAGTCAAAATTAATAGCCCCAAAATAATTCAAAATAAATTTTACATTTCGTGGTAACACAAATTACATTGTACATGTAGCTATAGGGCTACGTAAATACACCCTACGTGTATATGTATGATAAGCATCATTTTTCATGTCCACTTTTCTTTCAGCTAGAAATATTTTACATTTTCTTTTTTTAGGTTTTTCTTTTCCTGTTTGAGTTCTTAGTTTTCTTGCTTTCCCCAGGTAATGAGGCTATGCCAGTGCCATATAATTGTCCTTCTCGTCTTGCAATAGCCTCATCACGTATGAGTTCTTCATGCTTTTTTCAAGCGTGCTTCTTTTGTTGCATCTTT
This sequence comes from Ophioderma brevispina, assembly GCA_023653785.1. Lineage (NCBI taxonomy): Eukaryota > Metazoa > Echinodermata > Ophiuroidea > Amphilepidida > Ophiodermatidae > Ophioderma > Ophioderma brevispina. Next base: position 51,335 of record JAMKCH010002251.1, on the reverse strand, counting down.
TGCTGCATTTTGAGCAACATGCAACCTTGTTTTGTCGATAGTTGATTGTTTGGCAAAGTGTTTCCCTGTTGACAACCCCATACATGTGAGTTCCATTCCGAGTGCAGATGCGCCAAGGTTGAATCTGTTTATGGCAATGGCAGCGCCCGATTCAATTCTGTGATGCGACATAAATTTGGTCTTTGGACAAATTGCCCAGATTAGGGAATGAAGCCCTTCATTAGCATTTTGAGTTTGTCCTCTCACACAGGCTTCCATTAATTTTGGTGAGGAAAGCCTTTTGTACTCGGGCTCTAATTCTTTTGCCACATCTGGGCTTAGTACAGTCTTCATATTCTCTTTCGTGTGTGTCTCTGGCCGTTAGCTTGTCCACGCTTATAAAAACACCACAAGACTTTCCCATCTGGACAAAGATGGCATTGCGGAATTTTCATCAGAAGACGAAACATGAAAGTGTCGCCTGAACATAACCAGGCCCATAACTTATTGCAGTAGCACCCTCTATCTGTAGACGAAATCAAGCATGGATTCACTGTCCAAAAATGTCCAGCACTTATTATATTGTTCATAAGTGTAAGCTAGTCTAGTTCTACTTCACAGCCTTATCAGTGGCCATATCCTGATTACACAGTAATCTTCAGATTCTATATCCTATCTGTGGATAGTATAATAATACTGCTGCTGTGGACATAACAATTTACTGCTTAACTAAAGATGGAGTCACCTATTTGAGTCTATGGTCTATGGTTTGAGAATCACCACTACAAGCATTTCCCTAACACAATGAAAACACACATCACGACTGAATGTGATAATTCCAACTTCTGTTAAATCACCTATTAAACAATGTTTTGTGCAGAAATCTTTGGATCTAAGTGGTTATCAATGGTAGAAAATTGTTTGCTAGGGACCCGTCAAACCCGAGTGCTGTTGCCATGGTGCAGCCATAAGAAGTTTTCCGAAAAGCAAAGCACAACGCTGATGGCGCAATGACAGGTTGCTGGCAAACAACATCAGAGGAGGTAGGTCTCAATTATGAGCACTATGTACAGGAAGCACTATCAACCATTTCAAAACTTCTGTCATCACTCTCCCAGTGTTTCACCAGTATCCCTTCTTTCACAGACAACATTTCAGTGCCGGAGATTGACTTGACACCTCCTCCCAAAGGGCCTTCTGCCTCCCTCTTCTTTCCAGCAAAGGATTGGGGGCTATAGTAGCATCAGCCAACTGCTCTGGCATCATTTTAAACATTATCTCGGGGGTACTACTGACATTGCACATGTAGCTCTTGCCAGTCTTTACACCGCCCCTTTACCAGTGGCCGTCATCAACTCATTCAGCATCTAACATTGGTTCGAAACCTATAGACACACAATCATCTTCTCTATCTACGTTTTATGCTTCAGATTCACTCTCCTTCACTAACACTTCTTTCTCAACTGTTTGCAAGACTTTCCCTGTCTTGGCCTGCTGTATGCTCCAATTTTATTTATCAATTTCAGTAACTTTTCTCTTTTCCCCATTGTAATTCTTTTTTCTCCTCTCAAACTCAAGCTCCTTCCTCAACCCTTTCCTTAGCCACTTTATACAGCTCTTCAACTACCGGTATTTCCACCTTCCAGGCCTAAATTTTGACTCTTTATCTCCAGGACCAGCTGGTTTCCCTGGCACTCGCTTCTTTAAACGCTTCTATCAAAAACCTCTCGACTCCCTCTCCTCACTCGACTCCCTCTCCTCACTTGACTCCCTCTTCTCTTCAGACATTGAGTTTAAGACTTTCCCACAGCTTTTGACACATTTCTAATTTTTGTCTAGACCCCTTAAAGGCTGACTCGGAGATTGAGAGGAGGGCGCCCTCAATATTCAAGAAAGATGATTTTGACCGGAAGATGTTTAACTACAGTTCTATACTGCTCTCTGGAGGTGAAATTAGTTATGGAAACCATAGCCATTCGATCCAATTGCAGTGAGTTCATTCGCTAATTTAACAGCAGTATCCTTTGGTTGCACAAGGTTACTCTGAATGCCATCAAGCACTCTAGCAAAACACACCGTCTTTCACCATGGCAGTTGACATTCGGTCGTCAAACTTTTTTGTTTGATGCTTCAGTAATTTATTAACATGACTGTCAACATCAACTGCATTGTACAGAGATGTACAGTTTTTGGGTCGTACGATTTCCGCTGCTTTTTTATGGAAGGTTTCTTTCGCTAGTGAGGGATAAACTGCAAAACTGGTCTTTTCTGCTGGCGTGACAAATTCAGCCAGATACTCGTCAAATTTCTGTGCGGCCGGATCGGTTTCCTCTTCGGTGTTTGCACCTCAACACAAGATTTATCTTTGTTGACATTATCAACACAAGTTCTGGCCATTGGGTCACTAGCGCGACCCTCAAATTATTCCGCCTAGTAATAAGGCTCTTGGTGGTAATATGGCTCATTCCAGTATTCATAATCTTAAGATAGATAAAAAATAGTTCCCTCCTGGCCACAAATGTTAACCGATTCGGTCAAAATGTGCAACGCATGTTTATCCATGCCAGAAGATGGCGTGTCTCAAGGCGGAGCACCCAGGCTTATCGGAGCCTTCTTTTTTACACGTGTGGATGTGCCATTGGCGAATTTGACTTGGTGATTATAGATTCTTTTTTTTTTTTCTGGTTTTGATTTAATTATTATGTGAGCCATTGGCGTCACTTTTTTCTATATCTCTTTCGCCATTATGGCTCAAGGATTTAGTTTTATTTGTGCAGGATTTTTTGGACAAAGTTTTGCAGCATGTCTGGTTATGATAACCCAATTGTGTTCTAGTCCACGCATGCGCAATCGTAATTCCATTTCACCTCCAGAGGGCAGTTAGAAATAAGCTCAATCAACAATCCTCATATAGAAAATCCCAGATCTAAAATTTTTGTACCACACAGTATCCTAGGGACTGTGTACTGTAAATAAACGTTGATGCTTGAAACGAAAAATCCAATTCGCGCTAATTATTTCAGGTGACTATCTTTAGTGATAGTTGGTCATTTTCAATAAAAACAAAAAAATTGTTATTCGATAATCTCTGAGTCGGCCTTTAAGGTGTCATTTCCAGCACTTGACCATAACCGGGACCGTGCTAGGCAATTATGGGCCTCGCCACACCAGAGATTTTAGCGATAAAGATCGGGAATTACTGACCTCCCGTCGGCAAAGATGTGTGGGCAGATAAGCTGATGTCGCGATTGTCGGTTTGCAGTTTCAGTGAAAATGGCCTTGAGGTGGGTGACGAAATTATGGCACAAATCTAGAGTATGGATTGCCGGTCAGAATTGCGGTTATCTCGCTAGCTTTCAGCAATGGTTCAATTCACTGCGCTAAAACATTGGAACCATCAAGCGATAGGGCTAGAAGTAGCCCCAAAGTCCGGGTTAAGTGTAAGAATTGCATTCCAGGGGTCCTCAAGATGTCTACATATTTCATTTACATCCTTATACCCCTTTACTTTCCCCAACATGAAACCAGAAAAATAAGATTATGATAACCGTAACGTATTCACCTTTGCAATAAAAAATAAGGATTCCCTGATTCCCCACTGCCGCCCTCCCAAATGGCTGGTTATCCACTGGTAGTCAATGTGCCCAATAGGAATCTCCAATTTCTACACAGAAATCAGAACGGTATAATTGATTTTGATGTAGTTGTGTGAGCAATAAATTTTTATGACAAACTTATCAAGTTCATCAGATGTGTTGAATAACTAATGTGATTTACTGGCAGAATGCAATATCATCAGCAAGGTAAAGAGCAGATATGACCAAGTACACAACACACTCAAGATATCATATATGGGATTTCATAAAAGATCTTTTTACACTTGTAGAAAAAGATCACCTGACCACCTTGAATATTCCTTCATAATACTGCATGATGTTTGAATAAATTAACTTCCTAGAAATTAGCACAAAAGGATGAGTGTCATGTTTGCAAAGGTATATTTTAAACAAATTTAATTTATTACCAGTTCATAGCAGTTCTGTGCATGCACCACTGTCGGCTTGCACCAAATAGCTGGATATTGCAGAAGAAGATGGCCATCGACAAATTATGAGAACAGAAAATAAAGACTAAAACAATGGGCACTTTTTACAGATACAAACTCAGTTAAGAATGGCACAGGTTATAACACCTAACTCCATTTAGTAGGCATATTTAATTAGTCATTGCATAACTTAAAGCATAACAGCACATTTTGAAGAGTGCCCCCAATTTTCAAAAATTTGATATTTTTGCACAGTTGATGTGGTAATTGTATAGGAAAACTATACTGCGAACGAGAATCTCAACAATGTGGATATCATAAAATTTGTGAAAGGCGAATGTGTAATTAGATAATTGGATGGCAAGATTGTACTTTGTTTAATCCATGATGAAATGTTGCCACATCAGAACTGACTCTAACCTTGACTGCCTGATCAAGAAAACAAGCACTAATGGAATGAGAATATAGACAGTACTGTCATGGGGTGATTGCTAGTTTTTCCAGGCTATTCATTGGAAGGTTGTTCCAACACAGTCGTTGGTTGTTGATTACGGAGATCTTCGATTTTAATAATTTCTAATTACAAAATTCCTTGGTTTGACAACCACATTTTCGAGCTTAACCATTCATAGGTACTAGCCAGTTACCAATTGCAAACAGTGTAAAAGTCAAAATTTTCAGAAAATTGGTGACGCTCTGCAAAAAAAAATGGCTATTATTGCTTTAAACAAAACATGTTTTTTATCTTTATTAACATATTCTATGAGAATGGGCACTGCACAATTATAGCTCACCTTTTATGTTGCTGGTGCTTTAAAGTACATAAAGTTTTCATATCTCGAAAGAAAGAGCCTTTACCCCAAAACCCCATTGTAAAGATGCGAAAAAATGGATTTTATAAGGCCCATAGAGTACTCTGCAAATTAATATGGTCGACCAAAAATGGAGTACACTTTCACCCACCTTCCCAACCTTTCTTAAGCCCTAAGATTTCACAGGGTTTGTAAATGCGAAACGAGGAAAGAAAAAGAGTTTTCTTGATTTTGAACAATTGGGTAAAATATGGGGTTCTGGGGACAAGGCTATTAGTGATCGGACCATGGCTCTTAAAGAACTAAAGCAAATTACATTTAAGAAGATGGCCTGAGGATGGGACCTCCCAGGCCAATTATATCAGGAATGAGCATGAACTTTCAACACAAAAAAAAAGTGGCTAAAAAATGAAAAAACGGCATTGAAATCTGGCTGATGAAAATCAATTAAAAGCATAAAAACGAGGCAAGGCAAAAAAATTCAGTGTTTAAACTGAAAATTCTCATGCTGGATAGAAACATATATAGATTAGGCTTCCATGCACCACATGACACAGGTTGATGTTTGATGACCTAATTTGCCATAATAATGCAAAGATAGATGTCATTATGTTAAATGACTACAATCACAATATCATGCAAATAAAATGCTTTGAGACACTTTTTAAGCCTAAGGTATTAAGTGCCTCCACTTTTAAAATCTGAAAAACTCATTCCGATAAAACTATACATTTAATTAGAAGATGTGTGAAAAATAAGGTTCTGGCAATCACAGTATTGTTAGTAGTCAATTACAATGCAACTGTGAAAAAGTCTCAAAATAGCAGGAGGAAAATTGGGGGCGCTCTTCCAAAAAAAATGTGCTGTTATTGCTTTAAGAATTTGCAACACTCACCCAGCTCCCCAATTGTTGTTTGTGTGGTTGGGGGGGGTTCAACAAGGCAAAAAGTATCTTGCCCAAGAATACAACAAACAGGTTGGGTGGGGGGGGGGAGGAGCTTGTCTGTCATGAGTTCTGTGCTTTTCCCACTGGACTGGTTACAAATGCTCTCCAAGCAACCACGTAATGAACACCCAGCTCCCTTAATTGTTTTTGGGTCAACAAGGCAAAAATATCTTGCCAAGAAGACACAAACATGTGGGGGGGGGGGAGGGAGGAGCTTGTACTGTCATGAACACCATACCTGCCAAAAGGTTTGGAATACCCAGAGTGATCAATGCCTTTCAATCGCAGTACGCTGATAAATTACATAGTAATAAGTACAATTAGCTGGAACTAATGAATCTACACTAACATTTATAAATAGATACAAACACATAGCATAGTAATGTTCATTAAAGCACCATCAGTTGATTTGCTAATCAGAATACAGAGTTTGCATGTCTGTAACTAGTATCACACGGCTCCTAGATACCTAACAAGTGGTATGACCCCAAGGACAAAAATCAGGATATTAGTCATTATTCCGTAATGAAACACGTAATTGAATGGGGATTCATATTTGAACACTGTTGTTTTCTTCCTATTCTAAAGGCTATCAATATCTCACTGCAAAAAAAGAATTATAAGCTTTACCAATCCTTTCAAGGACTCCTACAAATTCAAATATGTTGACTCTTTGGGGGGATCACTGATAGTGTCTAAACCATTACCCAGACTTTCCACCTGTGATGGAAACATTGGAATATTTTCATATTCTGGTATGGTCAATTCCAGCTTAGACCAAGAAAACAAATGTCTCAGCGTCTCTGCTCACAATGGTGCGAAAATTCACATTTTACTATATTCCTTTTTTTAAGGTTTTCAAGAGATTTGTAACTTTTTAAAACTAATCAAGAAAAAAAAAAACACAACAAAATGGTGGTCAAAAATTATAAAAGAATTTCAACAAAGCACACAGCTTTTTGAGCTAAATGAAGCTAAGACAATCTTTTCCTTTTTTCGGCCTTGCTTGTATTTTCAAAAGTCGATACAGCTGGTAGTTAGCAAGCCACACAGAGTAGGAATGCTAATGTCATAGAACCAACCAGTTTTTTTATATGGCAACATTGATTAAAACACTGCAACAGATCAGAGAATATTTCACATACACTTTTTGGTGTATTAAAAAAGTTTAAAACCATCATTTGTTAGAAAATGAGCGGGGTATCCTCTAAAATATCTGCGTCAGGTCATGGTTCATGATTTAAAAACTTCATTTTAGTGATTTTTCAGTTGATATAAAATTAGCTCTTTGCATATTCGAATTCCGATGGTGCATTTGGTGTTCTAAGGATAAAACAAAAAAATAGTGTTCTCACAGCTGCTGACATTGGCAGCCCTTTCAAGTTTGTTTCAAAGAAATTAGTAAGTTAATTTTTCCTTTCATTTTTTAAAAAATATTCAAAATGCAAAAACTTGGCATTTGAAGAATTTAAAGAGAAAGACCTTAAATTGAATGAAAGCATTTCTTTGCAACAAAAATTTAGAGAGACTAGACGCAGTTGTTGCTTATTTTAACCAAAGTTGACAAGGAACAAAATGGAAAACAAGTGCATTCTACTGGTTTCTAATCTTTCACAAGCTCTGAGACCCTTTTCTAAGCAAGTGTTTGGTAGGTGTGCCATACAGAAATATAGTACTAGCAGATGTCAAAATAAGTGAGAGTTCTTGAGATTTCTATGGGGGAGTGATGTGAGGTTCAATTCCTGGACATGTGGACACTAGGCCTTGTTACCAATCAATATGAGCTAGTAAAATCTCAATTCCTTGGCACAGTTCATACCTTCCATTCACCAGTGTCTTTAGAAAATACATCCCTGGTGTTTGGGTTATGACACCCAAATCACCCCAAGGCAGTTCATCAATGTACAAATACAACCCACTGAACTGTTGCCCTGGTGGATGAGGTATTGTAAACTCATAGTGAATACAAACACATTGTGGCCATGATCAAAGTTTACTGCACAGAATCACCGTACTGGAGATGGATGAATTCAGTTCTACAACAGTATGATAATGATAATAAAAATTCTTAAAAAGAAAGGGCAATCAGAGGGAAATACCTATGTAAAAGGGTTAAGGATAAATAAGATGACATTTTGTGGGAGTTTTGCAAGTTGACGTATGTGACTTTTTTGCACATTACTTAGCGGGCATACATGGATCGTAAATATTAACACAGAGTGAATAAGGGCTCATATCCCTCTTACATTTACGTTTTTTAAAGGAACAGAGTGACTAATCAACCATTACTAGACTATAGAACACCCACTACTATTCGGCGGGAAACCATCAACGCTATACTTACCCACCACAGGATTGACCACTGCAGACTCACCCAGAACTGGAAGCAAATTCGGATATTTTGATGCCGACGGACGTAAAGATATTTAAGATTAGGCACACGTACCAACGTGATAATAACATTTTGTTTTAAATATTATAAAGCCCTTCACCAAAAGTAAAGCTCCACGATTCCGCAACACTGCACCCATTGACTTCATTTATTTCTTAACAATTTTACTTCTGTCACCACAAAGACCTTAATTTTTCAAAATGTTTTCAAAAATGTTCATCCACGCAATTGCACTATTCATCACAATTAGAAATTCGTTACTTCATGACATCTACCTTTATTCCACCGATGAATCGTAACATACAATTTTATAAGCAGTGTGCAATTGCATCTATCTATACACTAAAAATGAGGGATCAAAGTCACACGCATTAGGAAAGGTCCAACGGGGGAAATGCACCAGTACTACTAAAAATGAGATCTGTCTGTCCGACTATGCGTTTTGATGCCAATTTGACCTATGGAGCGGATGGTTGGCATACAGTAAAAAAAACACCTGAGGTTTATTATCAGGTTTCAGGGTGACACCCGAAAAATCAAAAAGTCATCTGAGGAGGTCAATTTGCATAAAAAGCCTGATAAATGCCAAAAGGACCGCCAACCTGAGCAAAGAACAAGTTGAGGTCAAAGGTCACATACACACAGGACAAAGGTTCTTCAATTTGGAAGAAACCCAAGTAAACAAGAAAGATGGGTGACCACATAGTTACATCGATTTTGACTGCAGATCATTTTTGCACACATAAAAACTATGCCTACTGTAAATAATTGTAACAAGTAATGCCAATTTTCAACCATGTCTAAATATAATAGATGGTTAGTATTGTCAGTCAGATCAACAACATTGCAGCAAAATATTTGAGAACCTCATTAAAGGTGGCTGATCCAATCAAAAATCCGGGACCATTCATGTTTTGCTCTAAGCTCCCTTACATAAAAGCAATTTAATCAGTCCAAACCGATGCGATAGTGAAAATATTTTGAAACGTTATATTCATAAAATTTTAAAAATTTTTTAATCTTTAAGATTTCCAGAAAGAAGCGCCCCAATTTTTCTTTTTTTTTTTTTTTTTTAAGTTTTTTACATATTTGCTTACCAATGTATTAGGGGGATAGCACTGAAGTGAATAAGATGAATACGCAGTCTTTATAAGATGATGATTTAGTTAGTATTCGTGGCATGACAGAAGTCAAGGCATGGTTTTCTATAGGGAACAATTAACAATATGCAGGCAAGTTCAAAAACAAGGTTGCGAGTTTTCTTTTGCAACTTTTTGCCCATAAAACCTTCGAAATTGTTAATCTCGGTGAGTGGTCGACAAACTGCTCAGTGAAAGATTGTGATCCTAAAAAAAAATCTCCTCAGGTCACTTTTAGAAATGGGCATTTCGTGTCCCCAGCTAGTACCATAGTCCTACAGGCCTAGTACCCTTATTGGCCCCTTGTTTTACCAAGGGTATGGCCCCGCACGATAGCTAATAGCCTCCTTCCCAGAAGCCCAGATTTTACCGGAAGTAGTCAACATTGTGGTATCAGAAGAAGCTACTATTTTCTCATTTACCCTGTGAAAAACTATAGGGCAAAGGATATTTGGTTTTGAAGTTAGGAGCGCAAATGTGCCCCGTTTTTGTCGAAAAAGATTACTTTTAAACATACTCTAGGGGATGGTACAAAATCACGTTTTTAGTCTCACAGCTCAAAGTGGATTGAAATATTGGTGCGAAAACATTTTACAGAGGGGGTTTTGGGTGAGGCCGATCGATTCCAAGATCAAACTTAATATCCTTATATCGGGCCAGCCCCCTTTAAGCATCCGTAATTCATGCACTCATAACGATTTAAAGACGCTGTTAACCAGCAATAACTGTAAAAAATTACAAATAAAAATATTCTTTGACACACATATTCTTACTAATTTCATAATTTTTCATCAAGATTTCGTTTTACGTGTTAAGCCTATGGCCATGTCTAAATTTTGGGATTTCTTGGCCGCAATCCCCTGTTGCCTGTTCCACCTAGATATTCATATTTTTAGTTAGTGTTACCCCGTCGGTGTTTTTATTGCAATCCGCTCCGACGGTGATGTGTGGAAGTGGTAACCGCTTTTTTTCTACTCTTTTGAACATTAAATCTTTTGTAAATGTACGTTCATGTTTTCGCTGGGCCTATCATTATTGAGTACATATCCATATGACGTAAAAATTGCACAACATTTTCATAAAGATCATACATGTAGATTTAGAGGATATAATCGGCACCAATATGTCTGCAACACTGCCTATTGGCAAGTAGTAGGTCAAAACCCAAGCGAAAAGAGCGGGTAGCCCGTAGGTACCCTCGCCCAAAAAAATTATGCCATGGTTGGCAATGGGGTGTCAAAGGAATACATTAATCCACTTTGTGCTAATCTCTCAATCCCAAGGTTTGATGGCCAGATAAAAACTTAACTCTGTTAAGTGACAGGAGGAGATTTTTTTTAGGTAGGATATGAATTTCTCTCAAATTTCATCTGGAATCGTTGTAGACACCTAACGAGAAGGTTTATAGGAAGGTTTATGGACCAAACGGTGCAAAAAGGAAACCTCAAACCTTGTTTGAACTTGCCTGCTTCGTACTCGTTTCCCATAGAAACACCATTCATGCTTTGATTCTGTCGTGCACGACAGAAACTACTAAATCATCATCTTATTTACTTAAGACGGGCGTATTCGCTTATTACTTCAGGTGTGATCTATACATTGCGTAAGCATTTACAAATATGTAAAAACACAACACATAAAAAAAATAAAAAAAATTGGGGGCACGCTGCTTTCTGGAAATCTCATGTCTCTTGAAGTGTATTGTAATGATATATTCTTTAGTGCTGGTTATAGAATGATTTTCTGTGTCAAGAAGTTAGTTCAAATAACGCATTTAATTAAAGGGATAGCAGACGATTTTCTAACTTGAAACCTCAAAAAATCATTCAAATTCATATTTTTGTATTTTTGTTAACTGCATGGATATGAACATACCCTGCAAGTGGTGCTGAAAATCCGGGTATTAAAAGGAAAAGGCAGACTGTTTTATCTGATTCTTGAATTTCTATACGTGCGTATCAAAAATTCCGATGAGATCAAAAAAAGCCCTTTCCGGAGATAAAAAAAGCATTTCTCGGGGAATATCCCAGATTTTAAGCGTGATATTATGCCACCGTGATCAATACAGTTTGACCTCAAGCACAAAAACATTATTGGAGGGCGAGGTGGCCTAGCGGTCGAAGGCGCTGAACCGTCGTCAGAGTATAAGATCGATCGAGCGGGCCCTGGTTCGAGCCCCGCAAGAGTAGGGGTTTCTTGGTCATACTCAAAATAGTTCCGATAAGGTTGGAAAATCGCATAATGCACAGCAGTGTGATTATGGAATTTCTCCTCGCTCCTACCCATTGCGTAAAATGTGCAGGTGTGTGCAAGGGTGGCCCCGGCGCCTCATGGTTCGGAGAGTCATTGTAAAGCTTGTTGGTCACGGGTATCAGGGGAGTCATCCTGAACAAGTGAAAAGGTTGCAGACCTTATACGAAAAGAGTAGGGGACCATCCCGGGTTCTGTTACTGCACTCATCACTCTAGGTACCAGGGTCCCTTCCCAACCCGCACTAGGACAGCGGGAAAGGGTAGGCGAAATCCAGCATGGAAACATGTTGAGGCTTTCGTACAGCAGTGGACAGACAAAAAGGCGGATGATGATGATGATGACAAACCATTTTATTGATCTTTGTTTATTCGTGCTGGTAAAACCACAATCAACTGTTTATTGTAGATTTTGAGACGTCATCGCCTGTAGTATATTTGTGGGAGACGGTATGACAAATTTCCTCAAGACTTCATTTTTCACTATTGGATGTTTTTGTTCTGCATCAAAGCAGTTTATATGGAATTGTTACACAACTTATCCTGATTTATAAGTTAAAACAAATGCATTCCAAATCTTTCAATTCTCTCGCAATTGCCTGCTAATCCCTTTAAATCAATAGCTCATGTTTTCATCCTGATTTCAATTGTGTTGTGAAAATAATGTATTGAGGCTCAACATGTTTTACAAGCTATTTACTGTACATTGATATGAGTAGTTAGTTAAACAAGTTTTAAATCCGGTTTTGTCCCCACTAACAGGGGTGGCCGGATACACAATCACACTCGGCAATACTGGTGTGTGATGATTTATTGGACCAAAAGATAATTGACTGGATTGCAATTCTGAGTACCAATACCATAAACTTTATTTACCTTGGCCATTAAAAATTAATTTGTATTACATCTCATGGTGAGGGACAGACCTAAAGCTTTTACATGAAGTCGGACTTATTTTGAACTCTACAAAAAGACATTCTAGAAACACTCCTTACTAGACTGTTAACACCGAGTCATGCTTTATGGAATAAAAGGCTCACAAGCATAACAGGAATTGGGGATTTAGATGGCATTTTTCTTACAATGAACCACTTGACAATTTTTATATAACACCTATTAGATCCTTGGCATTTGGATTGGAGATTCTCGGTCACATGTCATGTAAATTAAAATGATATATTGCATGATTACTATGTCACATACTGTGCATTATTGTTCCATTTGTCATGCATTTTGTTCTATACGTTCATTCTATTGCACGCCTCGGGCGTTTCACCAAAACACGGCTACCTAATGCATGCACTATACGGAACTGCCACGGCTATGAGTGCTATTATTATCAGGGCATTTTGCGGTTGCAGCAGAGAGGCTCGGAACTTTGCGGTTCTTTGAAAATGAGTGAACAATGGAGCACGATCTTGTTGTTTCTGCCGGCAAAATTATGTTTTCAGTCAGATTCAACATGATTTCCCCGGCCAGGAGGTTTTCTTAGTGATATAGCAAATAGGAGAAGTAAAGGTAAGTCAACATGCAACATTTAGGCCTAACTCTGGCAGAGCTAACCCTGGTCCGTAGCAACTCGCTACCTGTCTAAGCCCAGGCTCGGCTAGTCAGCCTAAGGCTAGTCAAGCTAGTCTATGAGCTTAATGACAAATCTTCTTAGATGTTTATAAAACAATAATGAATGGTTTTCATTTCGTGCAATGAAAGAATATTTTCATTTGTTGAAAGAAGAAATGTTCTCATACAACTCGGCTAATGCCTCCTGAATGGAACATTCATCTTTCAATTACATGAAATTCTGTCTTACCATTGCACTCATAAACATGCATTAATTTGTATACTATCACATTGCCTCATAGGCTACAGTAAAGTACTAAATATATAACCTTTTGCAAAAGTAATATAATTGGCTAGGTAAAATTTACTATTTATAAAACCTTTATAAATTCTTCTAAAAACAAAAATTTATGCATGCTAAAAATTATTTGTTATTGTTGACAAGCTATTGAGAAATATTACGTATGAAAATACACATTTTGCACAAGTACCAATCATATTTGCACTTTGTTCTCTGTAAGATTATCATTAGCAACCTGTGGCCTTACCATCATTGCACACAGTGTAAGCCTTGTCGAGAACCCATGGTCCTGTGAAATAAATGTGCACGCCCATTATGAACCATATAAAATTCCCATTTCTAATATAAATTTCTTTATGTGGAAAAAAATGCTCAGACAGCATCTCCCCTAAATTCAATACTTATATCAAGCATGAGTGCACCTCAACACATTATAACCTAATTTACATTTCAAATGATGATTCATCAAATAAAAACATGCTCATAAGGGATTGCAAGAGGATCAAGCGTTTAATGTTGCCAACATGTAAATTGGATTTGGCAAACTAAGGGAAACTTTTGTCACAATATACAATATTTACATCTTGTTCAAAAAATATAACAAAAGATACTCTTTACTACCATGTATCTAGGGTAGATATAAAAATCCAACTCTTTCTGTGAATGGGTTTGCTTCACTTTTCTTTGCCTTCTCAGTTCCTTTTCATAGTGGTGTTTAGCCTTTCATCAAGGTGGTGCGCTTATTTTTATTTCCTACAGTCCCCATACACAATGTGGTATAGCGCCCTCTCACGGAGTCCTCTTGCGCACTTCCTTTCTGTACATTATTTTTGTGTGCTTTGTTTTTCTTTATTTTTGGGGATAAATCTTCCGTAACTTTCCGGGAACTAATTGGGCAATGCGAACACTACGCGTTGTATGAATGACCATACGGTCAAACAAGTGTTATACTACTGTCTGGCGGCATTGTTTTGTGTTACTGTTTGGTATTTGTCTTGTGGTTAAAGAAAGGGTTCAGTTGAATGATAATCTTGGCACGAGCAATCAGTTAGTAGGTACCATCTTCCATTATGATGACCACATAATACTTTGATTGACAACATTATGCTTGCACAGAACTATCCCTATTTGCGCGAAGACGCCTCGCTCCGCTCGGCCAATACACGCCTCCGTCGATAACTGTTGGAGGCTCTTAACAAGCCTAAGTGGTGTTATGAATCTTATAGGATAACTTACTTATCTCAATAGCCACCAATTGAAATGCAGACTTACGATTGCCATTTGCCTAAACTACCTGCCGTTACTCCAGCCATAGTCATCCAAAAAGAAAACAAAACCTCAAAATGAGTTAGATTTTCCTAATGTCTGAATAACTCAGATGGTAATTACATCATTTAAAATTGCATTACATAAAAGAATTGCAAACCAAAATGTCCTGTCAGTTTAAAGCTAAAATTCTATAAATCACAACACTGTGTATTTTTCAATATTGCATTTACAACCGACATGAAAACATACTGTCGGTATAATTGATCTAACTTCTCTATGCATGTCATAAAGATCAATTTATCTGGTTGATGTATATATGTCCCTCTAAATCTTGTCGCTTTCATTTGTAACCCTGTCATTTTCAACTTGATAAACATGTCTCGGCAACTGTCACCATTATATTGATCAGCAATACAACAAGTGTCTTATTTAAACTTTAACCATGAATGACAGGGGGGCGGCAACAGGGGGTGGCAAGGGGGTTCTTTGGGGGGCTAAGAGGTTTCAAATTATTGAAAAACAGGTTTTAAGCACCAATAAATTGTTGTAAAAGGAGGGGTTTTTAACTATATGAGTTAATTACGGTAATCCTCCTTATTGTACCCTGGCGCTGCCCCTCTGGTGACCCCCCGGACAGGAGTATCAAGGATATGGTTGTCAGATGGTTAGCACAGTGCTGATCACATGTTGTAGAGTGACTGATTTTTATCTCACATTTCAGATTCTATGGGTGCCTCAACTTGAATATGTTGTAAATTCCCCGTCCGAGTCCCCTCATCAGCAGAAACCTGAAAAACAAACATGGTTTTATCGTTGGATATTTTGTGGGTTTTTGAAATCTTAAGTACTTTTGAATGCTTTCACAATCATAGCCATTAACCAATTATTCTTGGAATATTAATCACCGGTGATTTGTTTACAATAAAAATAAATGCTTCCGGTTCACAGACTGGCCTTTGAGGCACTCCACTCACTTTAGGACAGTTTTCCTTTTGTTTGGGAATCTATTGTCATCTCATTGCATAATTTCTTTAACTGGTCAGTGACATGTGTTTTTAGATCAATGGGTAGGTTACAGAATACCTCAGTGTATATACTTTAAAGATGCAACAGGAGATTTCATAATCAGTGTCCCCTAAAGTACTGATTTTTTTGCCCTGATGTAAAGCTTTCCATCAAAATATCCCCATCTAAAAGAAATAAGCTGAGAAATATTTCTTTGGAAAAAATTGTGAAATATCTAATGTGTAGAGGAGGACCTACAAAATTTCATTCCTATGATTATATTGACATATAAGCAATCAAAAAACACCTTTTTCTCTCTTTTAGGACATTTCTGTAGCAAATGCAAGGTAAAGAAAATTTGGGTGCCTCAAATCTCTTGTGCATGCACCTGTAATAATGCCAACACCTCTGCATTTTTTGGCCACATTTGCACATAGTTTACCTTGAAATTCTAAGACCCCCTTGACACCCCAATTAACACCTGACTCTGATCAGCTACCCTCTTTCTCTCTTCTCTGGCTGCCACCTAGCCACAAAAGGGAGAAACCACCCACAAATATTGGTGACTGATAATTGGTATAAAGGATAACATATTACCTGGACGTTTTGCTGGAGAGACTGACAACTGCATCATGCACTGTGAGATAGATATTACCTCTGCTCACTTGCTCAAAGAATCCTCCTTGACTTAGTGTTTTCTGCACAGTATCTATGAAGAAACAATACCATTCTCATCAGTAGTTTGCAGATGTCATTTCAGAAAGTCAGTTTGTTTTATATATTAGTTAGCACCAAATTATGGTACATGATTTCTGAATAAGATAATCAATTCCAATCTATGCCAAGGGTGTAGCTCACTAAGCTCAGCAGCATTTAAAATTTTACATTGACCGATTACCAGTCCCCAGAATGCATCGTAATGCAACCTGATGATATCGCGCCAACAGAAATAAGAAATATGTATGCCATCAAATTTAATGGCTGCTGTAATTTCAAACTCGATGCTTAAAAAGTACTTGCAACCAGCATGGAACTTTAACTCAAACAGAAATTAGAGATGCATCAGTCAATAAGCATAAAAGTGCAAACAGATGAGAGAAAAAAGAAAAACTGCCCAAGTGCATGATTTTGGCAAAAAGAATGTTCCAAAGTGGGCTGAAAATAAAATAAGGAATTTGGACTATAAAGAATGCATGTGTCGCCTGCGCACGGTTTGTGAATGGGGACAAAGTCACATGAATCAGAAAATGTGGGGAACTACAATTGACCAAAAGAACATTGTAATCCTAGTTGTCATTAAAATTGGATGAGGGTCCAATGACAAAAATTTATTGGTTGAAGTAATGAGTGAAAAATATCAGGCAAAGCTGACTTGCCATCAGGAAATAGATAGGGAGGTCACAGTGGGGACATTTAATGAATATATGAATACCATCCATCTGTAGAAGAAAGAAACCACATTAACTTTCAACAACAATGACTTTGCATGAAGTTTCCAGATATTTGACCTCAAATTCTGAACACTACACAAGGAAGACGTGGCATTTACAGCATTTTTCAACGATTACTTACATACCCTTATTTGACCTTGATCTCTTAATCCTGAAACTATATGACTCGCTCTGTAAGGATTCATTCGAGCAACTTGGTAAATGTTCAATCTATTACTGCAGAAGCATTGTCAGCAATAACCTCTATAGACCGTTGAAATATCTCAATCTTTAATTT
This sequence comes from Ophioderma brevispina, assembly GCA_023653785.1. Taxonomy (NCBI): domain Eukaryota; kingdom Metazoa; phylum Echinodermata; class Ophiuroidea; order Amphilepidida; family Ophiodermatidae; genus Ophioderma; species Ophioderma brevispina. Next base: position 33,910 of record JAMKCH010002251.1, on the reverse strand, counting down.
TAAATGACCCTAGTAGTGTGTGGAGGTTGAATTATTTGTGCTTCTTTCCACAGGGTACCAACATTCAGTGTTTACACTGCTTTTCAAGTTGGCACTGTTTAAAGTGTGCCAGGTGTAAGATGGGAGTGTCTAGTCTAGTACTGTTAAACTTTATATGCTTAGGACTTGTTGCCAAAATGACTAGTAAGAGTTTTCTTCGAGGTATTACATGGAACAACCCTACCGTGAAATCCCTCGGTGTTGTCAAAAGGAGTTGTAAATCAGCAGGCACATACGAGGCCCGTCGGTCCGACAGTGGTAAATTTCGTGATGGTGCAAAAAGTCCCAATCTCAGACAAACAAATCTCACACTCAAGGGGTTACAAAAAATATCCTCTTTTCCCTTCCTCCATTTCCCAAAAAATACACACTCAAAGTTCCCTAAAATAACCCTATTTTAATATGATATTAGTCAGTCAGGCATAAGGCAAACTAAGGAATGTGGGAATGCCTTTCTGATACTACAATACTCTAATTTGACAGTTACCTTTACAAGGTGCCAAACAACCTGAACACCCAATATTCTTTCATAGTTTGGTCCAACACCACTATCAGTGCCCTCACAGCCATTAAGTTATGGAAGGTTAATGTACTGCAGTATATACAATGGCTTGAAAGCCCATGATCTGCGCTTGATGATCCTGTTGATTTAGACGGTGGCTGGTCGCCATCAGTGGATATTGACTGAGTGGAATTTTGAATAAGAATTTTACATTATCAGTGACTTATCAAACTGTGCGGTTTGCCTACCATTTCCTAATTCCAACAAATACTGCAACTTGGTAATACGGTAGAGTGAGTGAGAAAGAGCTCTCTATTTGGGGGGACACAACAAGTATGGTACTAAATTGAATTTCAATGTACACAATAGACTGTCCCCAACTATAAACTGTAAATGGAGCATTTGGCAACTTTCGCATTCCACTGGATGTTAACAGTAGTGTAAATCCAAAGTTTTTAATCCGATTTTGTCCCGGTGAGACAAGGGTGGGCCGGATTCCCTCACACTCACATCACCGGCCCTCAATTCCTCCTATCCACTTCTCCGATTCAATGCATCCTCCATCCTCAGCCCAACCATCCTAACTCTCCCCTCCACGTGAATTCTATCCAATGATCTTACTATAGTAGATTTCAATTGAAGTGAACCTCATAAAATTTTAGGTGTGTCCATTCACCGTGAAGGTAAGAAACTTACTTTAAAGGCACTATCAGTGATTTGCCAAATAAAAAATATAAAATCACAAAGCAACCTACAGCTAAAAATCGGATATTTAGTCATTACTGTCCGTATGAACAATTACTACAACACAATTGAAGGGAGATTCATATCTTTAACGCTGCTGCTTCCTTAATTTTCTGTCAATTTTTCCGTTGGAAAAATAACTTTATACCTCCTTTAAAAGCTCTTTTTTGCAATTTCAAATATTTTGACTCTTTTGGGTGTATCACCTGACAGTGTCTTTAATGGACATAGGTATAAAGGTTATGGTACTCATACAATGTACATTATTCTATCTATGTCTGTATGAATAGATTGCATTTTATCCAAGTCGAGTTTTAAAGAGACACTGCACATTTGAAAAATAAGGCGCCCTCAATATTTTTCAATCGATATTTTTGCATGGTTGAAAGCTTTTATATCCAACGCCCTCACCCGAAATGATTAAGACCAATCACTTCCCGTATGGTACAAAACGTATTTTTATAATTTAAGCTTCGCCGGCGACGTTAAATACAGCAGACAACGGAAATGGCTTTTAACAAAGAACATGCCACTCCATATGGATTTTCTCACGCTATGCCAAACTATTTGCACCGGTCCAAACCCTCTGTGGGTGTTTAATATCAGGGTACGAGCCAAAATATTCCTGTACTATACACATTTGTTGATTGAAGTTATGGAAAACTTAAAAGTTGGCCTCAATACCTGGATGTCTTTATCCTCAAATCAATATCCCTATCTTTTTGGGGTATGTTATTTTTCTGTGTCAAATGTAGCTCTGTTCTTCCCAATGGCCTAGACTATCATTTAGAGCAAATTGAAGAATGAAGATTTCATATTTTTTGAAAATGTGCCAGTGCCGCTTGTACTGATTCACCAGGTGTTTCAAATGAAGATCAGGATTAACACTCACAATTATTTAATTCTTAACAGACCATGTAGAACTGATTCTCCATTTCCCAGTAAGCTTATGTACATTAGCTTTGTATCATGGCCATAATATGTTTTTAATCAGCAACAAAGGCCTAGTCTCCACATGTCAGTATTAAACCCGTCAACCACCATCCACATGAAAATATGCAAGAAGTCTCATTTTAATTTGAAATCTACTATAAGTTAGAAATCAACAGCACGGAAACTAAGAAATATCTGTTCATACATGTTACGTGGTGCCTGCCAGCTGGGAGCTCCGACACGATGAACTACGTCTCAGCTTTATTCCTTCTTGGGTTGCTTTTGGTCTTGCAGCATAGTTAGAGGCAGTAAGTGTAATTTTAAGAGAAAGATAAAAATTATTTTTTCTAAGGTGGGTGACCTGATCAATAACTCCCACTCACTTCATCAAAATTGTGATTTTGGCATCATAAGAAAACTTCATATTTCGCATACCCCAGTGACATTTAAAAGGCCCATAAAATATTTCCATTTTATGTTAATGAACAAAACATCTTCAAATGTGGTTCACCACATTAATAATACTGCTTTTCTATGGGCTTATTTTAAAATCTTGGTGTCAACTGCATTCACCCATATGTTTTTTGGCACTCATAGCTCGACCATTAAAGGTGCAACGAGAGTTTCAAATAACATTTTTGTACCGAAAAAATGAAAAATTTCTGATTTTGGCACTGTAAAGCTTTATAATCAACTGTTCTTTGTACAATTGTGAAATTTCTACTTTCGTATAGGAGTCACAATACAAATTCAGCCTATTTTTTCTATTTAAATATAAGCATATACACATCACCTTTTTGTTTTCATTTTATTTATTTCTTTTAACAAAGAAAAGGTAGGGAATCTACTGACAATCTAATCTAAATGAAATCACTAATATCACAGAAAATGAACTTGAAATCGCTCATAGCACCTTCCAATCCGGGCTTAAAGGTGCATTTCGTGAATTTCAGCACCTTCTGTTTTATTCATTGATCACTAGAAGCCTTGAGACAAGCTTATTCTCAAAATTTGAGCTGAGCCCGATCTTGCGGTTGTGTTATTGGCAATTGCTTGTTTCCCACGTCCATAGGCTAATGGCTGTAATTCCTGTCCCGTTTACGGACAAAAATACAAAATTGGCGAATTTTCTTACAGATGCACCAAATTGTAGCGTAGATTGGCACACGGATTTCCAAGGTTAACGGTCAGATGGATCGAAAAATCTCAACATTTGCCGTAAGTCGTGGGAGGCGGAGGATCACGAAATGACCCCTTAATTGGTCCAATTTTGGTATCCAAATTGTAACCAGATGTTTTTAATGATGCTTCCATGTGAGGGAGATACTCAGCATGAAAATTTGGAGGCAAGATCTGGGGTCACTTTACGTGCACATGCTCAATATATACACAGCTTATCTCCCTACTATCATCGGGATATAAAATGCTGTTTTGTAAGCAATAAAGGCCTAACCCACCCATTGAATTTATTATGATTGTAGCCCAATGTTTAGTTCCAGTATATATCGCTCATCTTTTCTAGCCATACATCAATGTTTTACAGAATAAAACCCTAATTCCACTAAAGGTTTATATAACACATCTAATTTTATTTAAACAAAAGAAAAAAGACCATATCTCAGTAAGAACCACACACACACCACATGTCACGATATGCACACATATTGCAATGTAGACACGGGGGGAGCGCATACATATGACACAGAACCATGCACATGCACACACACCACGCCACATATGTGCATCACTGCACACGTATATGTGCACACATGCACACACATTGCACAAACACCCAACCACACTCTCACATTTCATGCATTCTGCAAATTCAAATGAGCAACTTCAACATCAAATGTACTTTAGTATAAGCTACAGATATTAAATGAGTCCTCCATGACGCATAAGAGCCCGCAAGCTAGACGCCCCAATTTTTTCAGAGACCTAAAATATTGGGGCAATGAAATGCTGAACAATCGACAGCAAAAACTTTAATGGATTACCATCTCTCCCGTATACATTGTAACTATGACCGGATGATGGCCATCACAAAGTACGCGTATGCATTGTCTCAATTTTAAGTGGGAAACAATCGGGATTCAGCAAAAAATTTCACCTCTGCTGTAATTTCGACATGGGACCAGCCCTTGCATCAGGTCACATATACCCTGCATTCTAGGAAGAACCAATAATTATATAACAGGTGTTTATATGATTAAATAGAAGAGCACTCAGGATGTCCAAAAAGTAACCCTCACATCTCAATAATATATAATGTAAGCATTAATTTTGGGACCCTAGGCTGGGGGCAGGGTACTGGCTAGTTATGGACCATTTGGGTGAGTTACATGGCAAAAATGATATTCTAGTTCTCTATGTTCAAAATCTTTCACCAAAGATACTAAATGTGGTTGTAACACATATGGTAATTTTACCCTTTTAAGCCCTCATAAAAGAAATGCTTTATATTTCTGTGGTTACTGATTCAGCTGAATACCATAAGATAAGGTGGCTGAATAATGTTATTAGTTATTGGCAAAGCTAGCACACAACAATTTGACAATTACATGTTTGCACACATTAGCAAGTTCTTCCTGCAGCTAGTGATAAAGCTTTTGCATGCTCATAAGGTTTCCACACCTACCTATTTATACAGCTTTCAAGTTTGGGTAAAGCTTTTCAAACAGAGTACCAAAATTTGGGGTATAACCAGTCCTGTAAGGTGAGAAACAGAGAAGAACACCCCCGCCTCCTGTCCTCCCCGCGCCTCCCACGTCTGCCGCCGCACCGACCTCTTCACCTCCCTGCTCTCGTTGCTCGCTCGCCCTGCTCTCCCTACCAGTCCGCCCCCCTGCAGAAACTTTAAACCCAAAGGAACTTTCATTTTTTTCAAGTTTGACCCGGATCTCCTTCAATATGTGTGCTTTTTAATTGCATGTTTGGGGACAAATTATCTTTTTTCTAATGATATGTTTAATCAGTATTAGCCCTTGGCCAGTTTTAAACACATGATTCACAGAGTATTTGTAGCAATTAGTGTAAGCACGTGTAAAGGAATTTGGCCTGGCAACTAATAAGTCATGTGGCACCACGAGAGAGCACATAGAATTAGTGTACACATTGTTTATATATGTGTAAGTAGACATGTGCATGCACATACAAACCATACACAACTTTTCATGTGGGGGGGTATCACAAGCCCTGCCGCCTTCTGTTTTAAACGAATGTGCGCGCATGTGGTTTCTATGGAGACAAGTAACAGTGGCAAGGTATAACCAATGATGGGCCGCAAGGACCACAACAAAGTGATGTTGTGCCATGATGTAAAGGGAATGATACGAAGGGGATATTGATTGAATGTGTGGGTTTTTACCCTCGCAGTCATTTTGGTACAAGTTTCACATCTACATTTCACCATTTTGGTGGTGACAACAATAATTTTTTGAAAACCACAAGTAGACAGAGGGAAAAAAGTGAAAAACACGGTTTTCCTGTTATACAAATTAATTTCCCATCACTTTCCCAGTAAAATCTTGGGAATGAATATGGATACGGAGGGCCTAATACCCTACAGATAGCATAACATTATAGTCCAAAGAAACAAGGTTGAAATTTCGAGAGTGCATGTAGGTCCATCTTCCGTTGGCAGGTTGGGTTAAATGGGTGCAAGATCACATGACCTGATCACAAAAGGTCCAAAAAACAAACCACATGTGCAAACACGCCCAATGGACCAGTGTGTCCAAGTGTCATTAAAAATGTTTCAAATCAGTCAATTTAAAATGCCCTTTTTAGCTTTTTTTTAAATATTGGGAAAATTTAACTTAGGATCTCCAGGTAGACAAGGTGAATTTTATTAATCTGTGTCCGCTGCAGATGGCCATTCATGCAATGTTGAAGAAACTCGTGGGCTTGCTGGACGTGAACCATCCCAGACGGGGCTGACTGTATTACTAGCACAGCACCTTACCACTTAAGCTAGCAAAAAAAAAAAACCGCAAAAAAAAGGGGTTGTAGGGAGCAATAGATATCATCTATGTGAGTCTACAGGTCCCATCGCTTTTCCTAGCATATTCCATCAAATGGTATATTTTTGATACACAATGTGTTTATATTTGTTTTTGAAATTTAAACTACTAGTTTTCCAGGTAGCCCATGTGAATATTTATTACCTTTTTCCCGTGGATGTTGCCAGCAGTTTACACGTGGTGTTTGAAAAAAGTCATGTGTGCTCTTGGCGTGGATCAAACCGTCACCTCCATATACTAGCATGGCGCGCTTACCAATGACTATTGCGTATAAAAATCGTAATATGTAAATAAACCGTTCTGATGCTATCCACTAGGAAAGCGATGCCACCTTTCAGACCTTTGAACACGACCCGATGTCAGACAAATTGGGAGGACTGGTAAGTTTCCTCCTGCAAATCTCTGCCTGGTCACACCAATAAACTTGCCAAAATCATGCCTTTCATATAGACCAAACAAAATTAGTCCATTGGCTCCCACATATATCAATGATTATTGTTTTTTAAATTAAACAAAATTTCCTAGGCACACCCACAAAACACAACGTTAAAAGTTCTGCAACAGAGATCCGGTGAACTGGAAGAAAAAAAAGAAGTCAATCTTATTAGCCATCCTCTGATTGACAAACTGAGCACTTATACTATCTTATGCAAGATTAAAACAAACAGGGCTTCAAATCAAAATTCTATCAATATGTAACTAGTATTCGTACAGGAAAGAAGTCAGTTTAGTAGTCCTGGTCCATGCACGTAGCCAGTCCTGGTGGGATCTGAGGTGTCAAGTTCGCTGGTAGGTTCAACAAATGTCCAATCCTATCAAGAAATATTGAGTTACAGCAGAAAAAGGGCGTGATTTGAAGCATAAGTAGACACTGTTTTTGAAGAGCACTCCCCTTTTTTTTTTTTAATTGGGAGATTTCTGCACAGTGCATTGGTAATTGGCTAGGAATTCTACCTGTGATCGTAAAGCCAAACTTTTCGCAAGGGGGTAAGAAGGAATTATTTTGAAATTATAAGAATAATATAGGATCCAATAATTCAACGTCCAATGAAACGTCATTCCAATATGAAATTATATGTGTGAACCACTCATCCATTAGGTTTCCAGTGTTTTCACGCAAGTCAAGTTACATCTGGTGTCATAAGATGGATTTCATAATGGGGCATAAAGAAATTTGAGGGAGGGACGGGGAGGGAGGGACAAAAAGAGGACCATATAGAAGAAATTGTAGGAGAAAGAGAGAAAAAGTATGTGGTCCAAGCACGGCGATTGAATTAGGATAGTGATCCCCAAATCAATACAAAATCCCGAATGCTTTTAAGATGCATATACACTAATTTTGAGCATACCATTTACGTCACGGGGCAGAAAAAGCTCCCATGTGGCAGTTATGACCTTTAAAAAATCAAGTTCCTTGTTAACTTGACACCTACTTTCAAACCTATGTACAAATTTTACTGGGCAGCATCAAAACACCTGTATATGTTCCCTCTGAATTAAAATGATTAAAGCTTAGGCCCTTATTTTTTAGAATAGATTTTGCTGTAGCCAAAACTCACATAAAAAAAAAAGATTGTTTAGGAGGTTTTTCCTGCCTAGTGACATAGCCAATTACCAACGCAACTGGGCATATCTTCACAAAATTTGAAACTGGTGGCACTCTTCCAAAATTGGCTATTATTGCTTTAAATGAATAGCCATCTTTACTTCTGGATTTCTCTCAAAAAAATCAGAGGGGGTCACTCGTGCTCTGCTCCCACCTGGCAACTTGGTCCTGGCTTGGTATGCTATCTCATCAAGTATGTCACAGTAGAGAATTTTCAGAAAACCACACAACCAATTTTTTTTGGGGGAGGGGGCACTTACCTTAGAACCATGTGTTGGCAATTATTTTTACATCTTGAAAATGGGGGGGGGGGGGGGGGTGGTGGGGGTCTTTTGTTTTATATTGCCAATATCATGGTTCTTTGTAAAGAAGCTTTGAACATATGATCATAAAGGAAGACTTGTCTGGACACCATTCAACCAAATTTATGGAAAATGGCTGATAGCTTATATCTTGAAGGGAATTGAATTATAACCAGTCTATGCATACCAAGTGAAAACGCGAGTACAATCTTTCAAATTTTGACAAGTTAATGCTTTGAAATTTTATGATTTAACAAATGAAAGTAGCATACGTTTACCTTAGGAATTCTTCACAACTTCTGAATTGTAGCTCTTGCTTCAAGTTCAAGACAAATTTTTAACGGTTGTGACGCACGTTCAAACCATTCAGAGACATTACAGTGGAACACCCTACCAAAAGAATTCTATACCACTCACCATTCTAGCTCTGTGCAAGCACCAGGAGTATACCAGTGTTTCAGGCATCTTTGATCTAATTCAGTAACCAGCACTGTAAGATGGGGAGGCATTACCAATTGTTCCCTTAAATCATTGACTGGATCCCTAACATGCCGCTTTCTGAATTTCCATGATACATAACAATGAAAATATAGTTGGGCAGGACCCCAAATATAAGGTGGTAAGGCTCTGTAAAATATAATATTACTCCAAGTAAAAATAAGCCCTGCCAAAAGATTTATGGTTTCAAGATACACTTTAGAATAATAGAAAAACCATACATAAAACAGAAGTCTGCAACTAAGAAGGCAACAGTAAAATGGCTAATAGGGGTATGGAGTACATATAGATAATCCTTTGTGAGTAACAACTGGGACAGAATTTTGAAATACATATTCTCTCTGTGAACTAGCTTGGAAGTCTTCAGCCATGGAGTATGGATTTCAAATGAAGACTCCTTGGTTAATTACCTTTGAAATCATAGCCCTCTGTGTACAGAATTAAATCGCCACAGGAGTATGGATTTTAAACAGAACAGTTACAGTCCAATTAGAACAGAATGAATCTGAAAAAAAAACAATCTCATTCACACATCATTAGGAGATCCGTCGTTTGATTATTGGTTTAGAGGCCGTCAGAAACCATTTAATCAGCACAAAACAGGCTTTCAAATATTGTGCATTTTATTGCACAGTCGAAGCACACCCTAATCAGAATGGAACATCCATTTGATACAGGCGATCATCCTTTTAAGGGGGGGGGGGGGGGGGTGTTTTTTTTTTTTCTCAAGTGTGAAGAAGACGAAAACATGACATGAAAAGAGTGACTTTGGCAGCTGATTTTGGAGGATTTAAGGTACGAACATGCCAAAATGATGTGTGACGGGGGGTTCACTCATGGATTTGCATGAGTAACGCTTGTTTTGGCCCTGCGGCCGGCCTCCCTCGGTCCAAAACAAGCGTTTACTCGTGAAAATCCATGAGTAAACCCTCTAAAAACAACAGATATGGGTGTGTTGTCTGCATTGCCATAAGTGTAATCTTTGGGAAGTTCCTTGACTGTAAGTGAATACTCTCCATAGGCCTATGTTAATGCATGAAATCAATTTATACCAATATTACCCGGTAAAACTGGCTTTTTTTGTCCCCCAAATAAGTAAGAAACTAACTAAAATAATCTTCAGGTTTTTATTCTTAAATTTTGGCTGGCATTTGTTTGAAGTTTATTTTCTTCATGCCAAGTTTTTCAGGCTTTAGCAGGCCACCCACCACACAACAACAAGAAAATTAAAATTTATAACAAAGAGTAGTAACGAAAAAGTGGGAGTGTCATGATGTTGGTTAGTAGTGGCTACCAAACACATAAGCATATATTATTAGTTATTGGGTGAAACAGAGGTAAAAAAAATGGTACAGGAATGGCCGTACATGATGACCTAGCATACTGGTAAAATTTAAAGTATAACTCTGTGTTATGTTCTTCCTTTTATCACAAATATCAATGTTAGTAGTCCTGAGCTTGGCACACTGAACAGCGTACACCTATTAGAGCTTTTCACACTTAGCAAAAAGATTGATCAAATTTTAACTACTAATGCAGCCACTATATCTGAAACTAACCTGATGTGTAAGGCCAAGATAAAAAAAAAAGTTTGTCGCATTAGCATGTTTCTAAAAAAAAAATGCATTTCGTATTGCAACTTTTTTCACACTATTCTTCTGAGACAGAACATTGTTTTTTGTTTTGCCTAATCCTCCATTAGCTTACACGGTAAACTTTCCCAAGACAAACATACATGTACCCAAGTCTTTGATTATTCTTTGAAAGCGTGGGTAACCTTCAAGACATATACAAAAAAATGGTTTGTGTGGAGTTGAAGCGAGTATAATGGACAATTGCTTGTCACCCTGTTTGTTTCGTGTAGATATTGGTATGGCGTTTCTGTTCGTGAAATTCGTCCGGGTGGTACGGGGGGGGCATAAAATGAAGGGGGGGGAGTCGCTTACACAATACATCACAGAAGCTCACTGGTTTATTTGAAGTGAGACAACATCAATGTATGTTTGGTGTTGGCAGGAATTGCCAACTTAGTATAATGAATTTGAAGGCTGATTATAAATCTACAAAGTAATGGTGATCATTGTACATTTGATCAATCTTTAGCTCTATTATTAGTTATCAATGAAGCAGAGGTACTGGTAGAGAGAATTGGTCATGGTGTGAATCTCATATTAGTGAGTTACTAGTGGGCTTTATGGTGGTCTCTGCACCACAAGTTACCAAGCTTAGTTTTCTCCTGGCTTGACACACCAAACACTTACACATACATATATCTTCTTCCTGTGTCCATGGGTGTCATTCACGATGCATCATTTCAGGAACTTCTCACCTGTTCAAGTCAATAATCATTACATCTTACATTAAATACCAAACTAAATTAGCAAAGAAATAAGTGTAACAGGTGGGGAATTTTCCCACTTTCTTCAAATGAGCTAAATTTATAAAAAAAAAAAACAAACATGGTTTCAATTTTTAAATCTATCATGCTGAACAGTTTTTATTCTACTTACTCAGTCTCAATAAAATCATCTTGGTAAAATATTCCAGGCAGTTCAGACAGAAATTAACTCTGAACTGCTTATTAGCACCCCATTAGTTATTGAAAAATGTTTTATTTTTTAAAATAATTACGCTCGTACATTATCCTCTTTGCACCTACATTGTAGCACATGCTTTATTTTGTTAATCTAATAAAGCACATAAATTTTTTTAAATTTGACCTGAAAATGTAGTAGCAGTAGTAAAACCAAAGTTTTAAATGCAGTTTTGTCTGGATGGCCGGATTCACCTCACATTCCCAACAATACTGCTATGTGAGGATTTATTGGAGCAAAAGATAATTGACCGGATGCCCTTCCTGATGTCAATTTGCTGGATGGTCGCCATTGACTCTCTAGAGCCGACGGCTTTGTAGGTATATCTTCTTTTTAGTTCTGCCAGTGTAACCAGCTACCCTCCTCATCGGATTTCTTTAGAAACCTAATGGGGGTGATGGTTTAGCCGCTGACAACCCGGCCCTGGGACAGATAGTACTGGTTACCAGGATACCAGTAGCAGGTCCTCAAGAAAACATGACCTCTGACAAAAACATTATAAAATGACTTTAGACCAAGGACAGCCTTCTTATATTCATAATTCCTTTACTCTGCATCAAAACTACACCCGCTTTCTCACCAAACAGAATCATAACATGCAAGGGAAATACATAGATGCACATTACACGCAGCAACTCTACGCGCACGTATGGCGACACCTATTTTAGAAAAGGAATTGTGATAGCAACTATAGGCATTTAAATCAGTATCAGCAGATAAAACTTTTAATCCCCTTGGTAGTTGAAGCATGTGATTCCTCTGTTGAACTTGTAAATATATTATCCAAGTAATTTGAAGCCTTATGACCCCCCAACTGCCCCTTTTTACCCCCAAATCAGTTGCATTTTATTCCCCTTGTTAGAAAACAGGCAGAACAAATGTCACTTTTTAAACCTGACCCTTTTTGTGTTGACTTTAAAAACAGCACATGGTTGGTGCAAAAGCCACTTCAAACCAACACACACATACATATTTGTTTAAGACTTATGCTATTATGGTACATTTTGGTGGCCGCAATAATTCATGTTTGAGCATAAAGGTGACATCACCACAACTGTATGAGCTGCTAAAGCACACACACACACACACACACACACACTAGAAGTGATTATTTTGTGGGTGTGAGCATCATACCTGATAACTTGGTGTTCTGTCTTCTACTCCACCTAAGCTCCTCAACTGCCTTTCAGCTTTGGTCTTTTCTTTCCTTCTTTTCCTTAGTTCATTCTTCTCCAACTCTGCATTAATATCACATACAATCTTCACAGGATGAACCCCAGTCATTGCATAGAGTCTATTGCAAAACTGCTGTACATTTGCGAAGTATAAAGAAGACTGCATCTGGAAGATTTTGATGCCTAATGGACACTCTGCCTGTATTGTGGGAGAAACATGACAACATAATAAAGTCCGAGCAAGTTTATTTGAATTATGCTCTGCATTAACATGATTGACTGGGAATTTCAGCCCATAAACAGCTACAATCCTTGCCAAAATTATCTGGACACTTAAAAGGCTGACACAGAGAATTCCCAAGAATGGTGCCCTCAATTTTCTAACAAATCATTTTTTTTGCTTTTTGCATATACATAATGCTTGTCCACATACTAATCACTGTGTGAAATAGCCAAGCTCAAATTGATGTCCTTCACATAGAAAAATTACAACTCTATTATAAAATTCTGGATCAGGATTTTTTCTTCTACACAATATCCGAAAGTGAAAACATTTTGGTAAGGTTTGGACTCAAGGTTATTAATATTATCTGAAGTAATAACAGACAGGTTACATTGACAAAACAGCACTGGGTTTAAAGTTTACCAAAAGTTGACCAAAGAATGGCCATTTAGTCAACTTATGATGCTCAAAAACTGACAATGCTGCTAATACCATACAAATTGATCACCATATGAAGTGAAATCCCTCCAAAAATCTCGTTCATACTCACATTTGGGTAAATATCAATATTCTTGTAGATTTCAGTCCCTGCCATATTGCCTGAAATAGTAAAGTCTGGCATTTGTGTTCTTATCACCACAGTGACAAAAGCAAAGCCCACACCAACAAGAGCCCAATATCCACACCAAGGAGAAGAACTCCAAATAGAGTCACCAACCATATCATCTAGAACAAAATGAAAACAATGGTAGAAAAATAGCCATACATTCCCATATACTTATGTTCACAGGTAGCCATGATCTGCCATTCAGAGTACAAAGACAGTTTCTTCATAAGATTACCTTTTAGGTGTATCATTAGCCAGAGAGTACCCACACCTAGTTACCTGCATAGTCGGGGTCCAGGGGGGGCATGGTGCACTGTTTACTCCAAGATGGAGTGAATAATATACATGTAGAAAAATAATTATGGATGTTTTTCGAGATGTTGTAGGTGCTAATATAATATTAATCAAGGTTTATTTTAATCTCAAATCGTGGCCTGTAGGCCAAATTGCTAGAAGACTTTACAACTTAATAATTACTAGACAGAAACATGGCAACTTGGCGGCGCGCTCTAACATCCGCCATATGCAACATTCAAACACACTACACGAAACACACACCGGATGTGTTATTGCAAGCTTTCATGTGTTCATTTTGCCCATTTCAAATGAACCAGGAGAAATGGCATCAAGGTTTTAATCAATATCTGTTTATACCAATCAAATCCTAATGGAGTCCCGATTAAATCCACAAGTGGTCCCCTGAGATTCGATCCGCAGTACCCCTTTGCTCCCGAGGTAAGCTTGCTAACCGCTAGTACCACGCCCACGTCCACAAGTGTGGTGGAGTATACAGTTTACATCATCTGGGTATCAGATCATCAAAACACAAAATTATGTTTGGTTTGGTTTTTCATTTTGAAAATTGTGTGTTTAGGGTGAATATTTTAATTGACTTGATTAATCACAGTTTTATAAAAATAAGTGCAGGAAAAATGTGGATTTTCTCCCTGAAATCACAAAGTAGTTTCTATTATGATGATTTTAATCACTGTTTTTTAATTCAAGGACTCCCCCAGCATTGTTGAGTTGTTATCGACTGCCTGCACATAGGGTACATATGGGGTCATACATGAGCATGAGTGCTGGTGTCGCACCTTGGTATACCAGACCCCCACCCACATATCAATTTTTTAACCAAGTGAAAATTCTTGTTTTAGGTACATTTAGGTGGTCATACTGAGTATCCATCCACCTACAGATTCCCACTCTCCCACCTACAGGACCATGTTGCAAATTGCTCTTTGACCCTGGTATGTGACTTGACCTAATTATCATATGAATGGATTTCATTTGTGCATATTATGACCCAATTTGAATAAACCTTGGATGGATTTTTGCATTATACACAAAGATTAACTCCTAGTGAGACCGCTTCTTTTTTGTCTGTGTGTGTGCGAAAAACTCCATTCAATTTTGTAAGAAGGATCCATACCTATACTTTTTTATGAAAATGGGACTTTGTTGCTATACCTGAGATGAAGATTTAGGACCAAATGGAACACATTTTTACTAGTTTTCCCTTAATTTTTTTCAATTTTTTTTTTTTTGCAAGATTTGGCTCGTCCATATTGAGAGAAATTTTATAAACAAAAAAGAGCAAAAGTGGACCACTTCTGTACTAAAATTGGCCTAAAAATCATTCATGAGCGCCATTATTGACAACACATCCCCATCCTTTATGGTCATTTGTGTTCAAGAATCCCCTGGGGCTAAAAAACAAGTATACAGGTACTGGTAGCTTGGATAATTTCCCTACATCTAGTTGATCTACATATCACGTGTAAAAATCCTTTGGCAACTGGTGACAGCAATGCTTTGATCTTTGCGTAACAGGGGGCGGAACCATAATGCTCTTATGTCCATTCACCAAAAGGGAGTCCAATCTACACTATAAGCCAATCAGCATTCACTTCCATATTGACATTCGTCATGCTGCATTTGGTAAATTATGCTGAAGGATTTTGACAGGAACTGTATACTTTGTCTTGTCTGAAGTGACGATGCGCGCGTATATCCAGTGCCGCCTTTCAGTTGCAGTGCGCTTGTGCTTTGCCTACGCGCACGCTGAAAGTCGGTACAATGTATACGTCCCCTTTGCTACTTCGTACTTCGAGCTGGACAGAGTATAGTATGTCGTACCCACCCAGTCATATTTGGATTGACTCCACAGTGTCTTGAGGTCTATAACTTGAATGATCATGTCCTTCAATGCAAATATGATTATCACTGCTAAAACCACCTTAAATGACAAAAACATAAACAAATATTGTTATGAAAGCAAAACAATAACAGTTGTTTCAATCAATATTAAAATATCTTAACCAAAACATTAAAAAAATCCTTTTTATGATATAAAATAGAATTATCCAAAGCAGACAATAATTAATGATACAATTTCTCAGGTTAGCCTTTATGATTTACTAATAAAATCAACTGAAATATCAATCAAAACAATACAGTACATTTATATATGGAGATCATTGACTTCTATGACTTCTATTTTTACACTGTAATACAAGGATGGTGTTGTAATTATTATAGTTAGTAATAACCAAACTAACTTAATTGTACTGCCTGCATTATTTTTTCACAATTAGGTAGACATAATACACTCTAGCAATAGCTAATCAATGTCCACAAAATTGTTACACTTTGTTCATCACAAAATAGGCAAGCCTTAAAACACTGCAAATTGATATGGAATGGTGAGGACACAACTGCAAGCAAAACTATCAACCGGGGGCACTTGTCAAGGGGGCAAATGCACAGTTTTTGAGGCAGATTTTCCCAATTGGAGGGTTCTTTTGAGGCAGATTTTCCTGGTGGAGGTGAAAATTTCCTGGTAAGCAGACAAAAAGGGCTGATTTAGCATGATTTTCAAGCTTTTCTTCCCAGTCAAAGCTCTCTGGGGTGGGTGGCAACCTTCCCCCACCCCAGTGCAGTGCATGATATACGCATGTTTGTGGCAAGAGGTACACACAAATAAAATGGAATTACTTTCATACGCAGATAAACAAAAGCTGAATATTTTTTGCCTATTAGGTGATAACAAAGTATATACATTTCAAGTGCCCCACACTGAACACACTATGCAAAACCTAAAATGCTAGCACACTTTAATTGTGCTCAAACCACTAAACAAAAGCCTCATACTGTATGGGACAACCAATTTTTTTTTCTAGGCCTTACCTTTGGAAGTGGTTCAAGTAAAGGACCCAGCCACAAGACAACCACTAGTACCATGCTACACTGTATAATGCTGACCAACTGATGGAAAAGTATAATTTAAACCGATATGTGAACAAAGGGAGATTTTATAAATAGTCGGAAGGCAAAACTTCTTTGCCAAGTTACTAAGTACGCCCACTTCCCCCACCAAAATGGCGTACTACTAGGCTGCACGTAGATGCAGTTCTTGGAACAGGCAACATGCGTATGTTCCATGGTCAGGAATTTTTACCCGATAAATTATAACATCCTATGTGACACAGTCGATCCATTCTGGCCCAAAAAGCGGGAATGAGTTACCCAGGATGAGTTAAAAGCAAAAATAGAGAACAACAAACGATAAAGTACAAGTATGTAACCAAGTATGCTATACTCCATTTCCCTACCTCAGTGCAGTGATGTCAGCGCGAGATTTGACAGTTGCACCAGTAAACTGAGCGCACAGGCTTAAAGCAACGGCATTTTACATGCGCGCACAAAGGCAGCATATATTGATGCGTGCATAAAGCTGCATCAAGGATATGACATCACTGCACGGAGGTAGAGAAATGGACTACAGGGGTGTGGGAATTTCAGCCAGAGTATGCCTGATTACTGGGACAGTTGATAATGATAATAATTCAATTTTCAAAATTGCTTCCTTTTGGCCCGAGTGGATTGGATCATATCACATAGCCCCGGAGCTAGCACACATTTGTAACACATCTCAAGTACAAAAGGTTTGAGTGATTAAATATGTAGACAGACTGACAGGGACCCCTGAAACATAATTCTTAAGTGCCACAAATGGTGCCTTAAGGAGAGGGGGCAAGACAAAATTTGTACAGGGGTCAAATTTTTAAATTGATCCAATCATGTTGAAAAGTATACCATGTTATTTGTCTAGCCACAAGGATTCAGGAAAGGTATAGTTTGTACTATCTACAACGTAAAGTTTAATAGTAATAGGCTAAAAACAGCAAAAATCAATAAAAAGGGTTAATTTCAGTTGTACAGGGGTCAAATTTTTAAGATGCTCTGATTTGGATAAAAAAATGGTGCAAATTATTGGTGGAGCTCATAGGATCAAAATAAGGAATAGTTTTGAGTGTTTCAAATGCTTGCTTAAGAAAGTAGGGGAACACAAGGTCAAGCTCCATTGAATGCAATGGACGGTGAACTTCTCGTGCACCCCTACATCGGTAACTAAGTATTTTAGGCAGTCAAAACTATTCCTTATTTTAATCCTATGAACTCCATCAATAATTTGCACCATTTTTTATCTAAATCGGAGCAACTTTTAAAATTTGACCCCTGTACAACAGAAATTGACCCTTTTTATTGATTTTTGCTGTTTTTAGCCTCTAACTATTAAACTTTACGTTGTAGATAGTACAAACTATACCTTTCCTGAATCCTTGTGGTTATACAAATAACATGGTCTACTTTTCAACATGATTGGATCAATTTAAAAATTTGACCCCTGTACAAACTTTGTCTTTGCCCCTCTCCTTAAGGCACCATTTGCTGCACTTAAGAATCATGTTTCAGGGGTTCCTGTCAGTGTGTCAACATATTTAATCACTCAAACCTTTTGTACTTGAGATGTGTTACAAATGTCTATTAGCTCCCGGGTTAACATATTTGGATTCTAAAGATCATGCACACTCTACAAATGCATACTGCTTTTACACAAAGGAATACAACTGTCCATGCACAAAGCATGACCCATTGCAACTTCAGACATGTTAGTTATGAGAGGTACATTTCACAGAATTATGACATGCATCCTATTAGGGATTTACAACAAGTACCATCATAAAGTAACAAGAGAAAAATGCATTCCGATGGATTACATACAATATGCTGGCAATTCAGCTTTGTGAGATATTACAAATCTGGTAAATCTACTTCAGCCTGGTACAGCAGTGTGCTATACAGTAAATTTAGGAGAAAAAGTATAATTGCATTTGTATGTCAAGGAAGGCTTGAACCTTTGACCTTGGTCTTACCTGTGTTTTACCCCCAACTCCATCTTGTAAGACACTCCTGGCTAATGAGGCAGCAGATACAAAACAGGAGAAGAAAGATGAGACTATATTGGCAGTACCATAGGCCAGTAGTTCCTGTGAAATCAGTAAGGAGAGTAAACATCTGAATTCCAGAGCCTTTCCATGGAATAAATGACATATTTTACATGGCATTTTCAGCACTATAGTGAATCAAATAACCGTTGGATTACCTTTGACCTCAAATCCAGAACACTTGCATGATCCTAAAGGATCATTCTAGAAAACTGCATAAAATAGCCACCTATTTCTATTCAAGAAATAGCATTTAAGCAATTTCAGCAATGACCTAAAATAACTCCTAAATGGCCTTTGACCTACTGTCCCTGAATACCCCAAATGACTCACTGGAATCATTTTAGATGGTGAGACATGGAGATAGGCCACATGGAGAAGAACCAGCAAAACTACCCCGACAAATTGCTTGTTGATTGGTTTAAATTTGCATCCAAAAAAGTTGTGTATTTATGCAAAAACTAAAATCTCAGAAATATTACCCTAGGCAGTTGCCTACTTTCTGGATGATGCCATCTCTCATCAGACTTCAAAAGTCTTAAAAATCATGTCACACACTACTTAGGACCATTCTGAGCAACTTAGGTCAACACCCATCTACTTATGCACTGGACAAATCAGCATTTTTGAACAATTACCTTAAATGTCCCAGATGACCCTTGACCTCTAAACCCTCAACACCCCATATGACACACTCCATAAGTTTCTTTCTGGTCAACTTTGGTAAATGCTCATCTATTCTGTAGATAAAGAAGCATTTTGAAAATATGACCTTGAATGACCTCAAAATGACCCCCTGGTTTACCTTTTGACCTCAAATCCAGTGGGACTGCACATCAACAGACACATCAAGGGCGATTTACGTAGGAACAAGATCAAGATCAAGAATGACCTCTGACTCTCCTTCAGAGATGCCAATGGGAGTTGGAAAAAAAATCTGAAAATGCGAACGGAGGGAGCGAAGTGACCGTAGTATCGCCCCTAACTGCCGGGGGTCCAGGGACCCGCTTTGGGGGTCGAGGGGGCGAAGCCCCTCGAAGCCAGAGGGTTTCTGCACATTTAGAGCTACAGGAAAGACCATTTCTGAGAGTAAAATATCATTGCACAAAAGTTAAAGTTAACTGTAAATGTGAAGAATGTGGCTTAGTTCTGGGTCCAAATCATCTCACTAGTTTGATCAAATTCAACTTCCAGATATAAAAAGGTCTTAATGATAATGATTATTGATACAAGACACACTTTGGGGCTTTGCCTTTGCAGTTCATTTCCTTGGCATCAAGTTGATAGCTGCAGTTGCAACCATGCAATCAGTCTTCAACATTTTGATCCATTGCAGCAATGGATCAAAATTTTGAAGGCTTGCCATCACTTAACACTGTTTACAACCTACCCAGTGAAGTTGTCTTCCTATGTAAACTGCAAAGTTATCGCCATTCTCTTTGAGTAAATGCCATTGAAACGTATCCTTTACTTTCTCAATGTCTTTTAAATTGTTTCCAAGGCTTGTAAATTCAATTTCCATGTTCATTTTGTCGCTTGAGTTATACCACGTCGGTATTTTTCCGATAGAGCAAGTTGTGATCTGTCAACTGTCATGCTTTATGCTAGTCTCTTACACAAAATCGCGATGTACGCAAACCTATTTAATACACCGATGTTCCGATGTACTTTTGAGTGCGTCAGAGTCCGAGAGCTCAGATTACGATAAACAAGAATTCCGTATAAAAATCTCAATCTACAATCAAACAATAAAAAAACAGAAAAAAAAAAAAATCTGAAAAATATAGAAAAATCGGATTTTAATCCTAGAAATGTAAAAAAATTGGATTTCCAATTAAAATCGGAAGATTGGCATCTCTGCTCCTTATTCCCCACCACAAAGGATTATTCTGAGTAACTTTGGCAAATACCCACCTAATTCTATGATTTCTATACAACAAGCACATTAAAGGGATTAGCAGCGATTTGCTAATCCGAAACATCAAAAAAATTATCAAAATTCATATTTTTGTTACTGGCATGGATATGCGAACATAACCTGCAAGTGGTTGGCTTGAAATCCGTGTATTAAAGACAAGACACTACTTTTTTATCTGATTCTGTAATTTCTATACGTGCGTATCAAAATTCCGACTTGAGATCGAAAATAGCCTTTCCCGGTGAATATCACAGATTTTCAGTGTGATATTGTGCACCAGATCAATCAGTTTTGACCTCAAACACAAACTTATTGATCTTGTTATTCTCTGTACTGGTGTAAACCATAAACAGCTGTTTAGTGGCGATTTTGAACACCGCGCTATGTCTAGTTGCAGGAGACGGTGTGACAAAATTTCCTCAAATACTAATTTTTTTTCACTAATTGGTGTTTTTTTCTACATTAAAGAGAAATAGGAATTGTACATACGTATCCTTGATTTATAAGTTTAAAAACATGCATTTCCCATTTTTCGATTCTCTCGCAAATATCGCTGCTAACCCGTTAAGTGCTTGCACTAAGTAAGTTTTTCCAGTTTTGCATAAAATTTGTACAACCCCCTTCTGAATTGTTTTTTTTACTTCTGATGCCCACACCAAGCATGATGAACAAGATTATGTTTTGGCATTGAATGCAAACTACAGCCTAGACTGGCAGTTATGTTTGGCTACTATACCTTTTGCAAAACAGAAGTTTTTTCCAGTAGTTAGTCCCCAGGGGCAGTGGCCAGTGAATACTTAGGGGTGGGCGAACAATTACACATTAACTCCAATTACTCATACACGTAAAAAAAAAAAAACAATTTTAAGGCAGTTATTGCTTAAACTAGTTTTTCCTACTTTTGAAACCTCAGGGTAGCCAACCCTTGCCACCCACCCTGGGTAGTGCCAAAACCTAAAAACCAAATGCCCTTTTTATTTTTTACTTTCTGAAACGATTTCCCCCAGAATGGCTCGAAAAACGGCTAATGGCAAATTATATTTGACTTCCAAATTATTAGTTTAAAAAACAAAAATTATTGATTTGGGATCACTGAACATTTTTTAAAATGAATTTTCTGTTCTGAGGCTTTTTTTTTTTCACCTAAAATTGCAAAAGTCTCAGGAAATCAAATAAAAAAAACAAATCTTGGGAAACATGGCTCCAACAATTCAAAATGCATGCGGCTTACTGCAACAAAGTTTGGTGTTTTAATTGTGATTTACCTGAGGGAGTAATCTCATAGTTGTTTTGGAAGCAAATATCTTGCCAATGACCCACACCACTGCAAATCCTACAATGATAATGGCAAAGGCATCCCAACAAGATCACCAACGTAGCTCTGCGATGGTACCTCGGATGGGAAATCTGCAATACAACGTGGTGGAATACTGCATAGCAAGTTAATATTGTTATGTATTTCTTTCACCTTTTAACCAAAACATAGGGCGAACTTGTATTTACGCGATTGCGTAAAATATGTCCCGCGAATGTCGCGATAGATCAAACTACAACACCCCACCCCCTCACCAACCCCCGCCCAAAAACCTCACCCCTCCACAACACCAGCAACACCACCCCCCTCCCCAACAACACCGCAAACACCACCATCCCAAACACCCCACCCCTACCCAACACTCAGAAAAATGACCCCACACTCCAACACTGAAAAATCACCCCCCCCCCCCCCCATGAAACAAATACTATGAAAACAACTTATTTAGCAGAAAGAATGGTAAAACAACATCTTTAGCAAGAGTTTGAGAGTGACCATACAGACCCCACAGCCAAGAGTTACACCAACAGATTTAACTGGTGCACAACGGGACCAATCATTCAAACATAAGTGCTTGGTAAAAAAAATTTTTTTATTTTTTTTCATTTTTCGGTGTGTTTGAGACCCTAAATGATGTATGTGTTTAGTTCAACAATTTAAAAAACCTTCCTTTTTTTATGTATTTTGTTAAGGATGATTATTAATATTCAATTTGTAAGCAAGTAGTGCCTCCCCATTCAGCAGGATAATCAAAAGGATAATCACCAGATATTGGAGATTAGCTATTTACATACATGTCTATTTACGAATGACAACTAGTGGCAATTTTTGTGCTCAAAAAAGCCTCAAGTACACCCCTAATGCCCATTAAAATTTTTGGTACGGCCCATGCCTGGTAGCGGTCCCGTGCTAGCATCGGTACGCCCTTCACTATCGCCACTGGCACCCAGAATCCTTGCTCATTTTTGTAACCCCCCCCGTTTTTTTCCCCAAGGCTCCACTTTGGGGGGAAGGGGCCTCTGGATGAGGGTTAATTGGGGGCTTTTTGGATCATCGAAGTATACATGTATGGGAAATAGAATAATTCTACAATATTTGGTGAGTATATTTCTATTAATCCCTTTTTAATTACGAAAATGATTCCAACTAGTGCATGCTTGCCACATGGTTCACGAGGTGGAGGAAGTGGAAGCAGGGGTAGGGGGGGGTTCTCAGTTGCTGCGGGGTTCTCGCCATTGAAATTTTTATGGAAGCCGAAATAATTTTTGCCCCACCAATGTACAGCCATATACATATTATAACTAGAATTTCGCTGGTTATCGCTTCGCGCTCGCTATATTCAAAAAGAAATAAGCTGTGGGCCGGCCCCATGACCTTTGACCCTGGCAGTGAACTTTGATCTCATCAACATATGGGGATAGAATGGTGACACTATGCCAAAAAAGTTTGGTTCCATTGGAACTTCAAGTTTCAAATTTCGAGAATTTTACATTGTAGCAATTTTCAACTGACCTCACATGACCTTGGACCTTTCAAACATGACCTTTGACTTCATTCAAAATAGACAGATCCCAAACTGTGCACCTATGCAGAAAAGTTGGTTCCAATTGAAGTTAAATTTCAAATTGAGGTCAATTTTTAAAACAAAACTTAACAATGTGTGGGACACACATCCCACACAAACATTACACACATACACACGCAAACTGGATGCTCAGTGTCCTGGCCAGCTATAGCTGCGGCCCACATTAATCAGCACATCGGTTAGCAAGGCCATACTGTCATACGTAGAACTGCCATTCCTCACCTTATGAGCATAATGGTCTGATGTTAATGCATCTTTCCTCTTACTCTGATGTTTTTGTGACAGGATTGTTTTTGCCACGGTTTTTGTTACTTCTAAGGACGCCGTCATATAAAGTTCTGGAAGTGTAGGCGTCTCCATCTGTGCTTCCATAATTTCAGTAATGTTTACTCTAAGTGAAAAGCCCAAGATGTTGCCTCTGACTTCTAATTTATTGAGCATCGGGTAAGGCGATGTTACTGTCAGTGACGAGGCTTTCAATTAAAAGCGTCAGAGGTGTAAGTTAGGACCCACTCAGCGTGAAAAGTTTGTTTTGTAGCAGGTTTGCAAGGTTTAGTGTAGAGTGAAAAGGTGGTACAGACATGACAGAGAAGAATCAGAGATTCCTTTAGGAAGGCAGTGCGGGTGATAATAATGTCGAAGAACTCTGACTGGACACCAACATTATATTAGGCTCTCCAGTAAGTCTGGGAAGCTCTGGAAGAATATAGGCTGAGGTGCACATTAATTCAGTGTCTGTGTATAGCCTGAACCAGCAGGAGGTAGGAGAGTGATATAGTGAGAGTCGGTGAATCTCATATACTTCTGGCAATAGATTACGCAATGGATTTCTGAACAATCTTCTGGGTAGATGCAGCCATAAGACAGGACAACACAGTCTTCTTGTTAAGTCGCAAAGGTAGCTTTATCCAACAGGTGCAAACGCTCATCAGCGAACGCAGTGAAGAACTAAGGAAGATCCCAGAAGGAGTGAGTCTTCTAAGGCAGGTCGTTTCTTCGCATTCCCTAATGAGATTCTGGGAGAGGTCTTATCTCTTCTAATAATTTTTGATTGTAATGAATGTAAATATGGTGACAAAACAAAATTTTGAAACAGTGAAGTCAGGCAGTTAGCCACATCTCTTAAAGAGGCGTATGCGGATCCAACATTGGATTTCTTGCACCAGACGTTGAAGCCGTCGAAGTCTACGTTAAAACAAGGAGGTGCTTCCTTCTATTCTGCTGAAAAGCCCTTGCGTTTTTGAAGGCAAGCTTGAAAGGGGCCACACCGTCAAGTGTAGAGATCTTAGTCTTTGGAAAGACACTCTAGTGTCTTCCTTCCACCGGCAGATTTTGCCTGACAGGAATCCGGCTGGATGATATTTCCAACAGGACCAACCTTAGGAACCAAACCTGACATGGAAAAATGGGTACAAGCAGCATTATTGCATGACTTTGAATTGCTGTACTTTGTCAGTACTTTGCCAGACTTATTATCGTTGGAAAGGCGTATGCAATCAGATGGACCCATTCATTGAACGCAGTCTCTACCCAAGGGCTCCCGTTAGCCCAGCACGGGTAATATGTGGTAGTTGGTGATGAGACGGTGTGACGATCTATCATGGGCCTGTAAAGTCTTGAAAAATAGAGGCTGGCATATACGGCTGTGAGATGCCACTCCACTTTGATCCTGATAAGCTATCATTTTAGGCTGACTTTTCCGCCTTCAGGGGTAATTGAATGATGCTTCACCACGTGAGGGGCGGATATAGATACAGGGCACATGAGGATAATCTTTGGTCCTACTTGGTGATTTATGTAGGCAACTACAGAGGAATAGTCTGATCATAGGCTTGTACTTATAATTCTTTTTATACAAGGCTGAAGTTCACACTGTGTGTGTGGGTGTGTGTGGGTGTGTGTGGGTGTGTGTGTGTGCACTTATAAGAGATAATTCCGAGGGTATTTTCAATTTTAGAGACTTTTGACTGATTTTACATGGGGGGTGTATTTTTCTTCATTGTGGGAGTATATTTTTAATAGAGTTACGATATACGAATTGGCCTATACGGAAGATAAACTGTAATAGATGGGATGGCTGTGTCATTTGTTGGCTTTTTGCCACAATTGAATTTTGGTTTAAATGTAGATAATGGTCCCAGGAGTCCAAAATCAAATTGTTACCAATTTTTATCCCTTCCGTTTGGCGGCCATCTGGATTTCAAAATGGCTGCCATTTTCTAACATATTTTGCCCATAACTATAGGACTTCATGAGCAACATAGAAGGGTCAAATTGGTGGCAATACCCATGTAGTTGATGTCAAGGAACACAAATATCCCATTCAGAAAGTCGCAGATGGTTTCCTTCAGGCGAACATCGAATTTCAAAATGGCCAGCATTTCAAATAATTAGCTCTATCTGGACTCTGATCGAGCAATTCAAGTTGGCGGCAATACCCATGTTTGTGATGTCAAGGAACACAAATATTACATCCACAAAGGCACCGATTGTTTCCTTACGGTGGCTCATCTTGAATTTCAAATGGCGCCATTTTATAATATTATACTTCGCCCAATATCTGGATTTCTGAGCAACATTAAAAAGGCTCCATTTGGTGGCATTACCCATGTTTGTGAAGCCAAGGAAACATAATTTATTACATTCAGAAAGTCGTAGATTGTTTACTTCAGGTGGCCATCTTGAATTTCAAAATGGTCGCCATTTTTACATATATACGCGCCCCAATAATGGACTTCTGAGCAACATAAAAAGCTCATTTTGGTGGTAATGCCAATGTTTGTGATGTATTGCTATTGATGTTGTGGCAGAGTGTCACCGTGAAAGACAAAAGGCTAAGGGACCATCCCCCAACAGAAAAGGGTGTTGGATACCTGGTGATTCCCAGCTACTATTTAGCTAATTGACAAGCTGACAATTGTTACAACGTAAACAATTTTGTGCTTCCTGTGTCTGTGCTTCCGAGTCAAACAGTGGTCTTACCAATCTTAGGATGATCATGGGTTGGTCCTAACGCCTACTGGAAGGTCCAACCTGATATTTACAACAGATGCATGGACAACTTTGTTAAACGTAATGCAGCTTTCATCATTAAACATCCAACTTCACAGCACACTCAACAGCCAGTCACGAAAGAAGAAATGGTATATGAAGCACAACTGTATGATATTGATGTATTGCATGCGAGAATACGCATTGTGCACAGCCGAGCCTCTTACACGAGAGCTCCATGACTATGCACTATTAGAGCCTCCGTATGGTAAGAATAAGAAAAATCCAACTACAGGAGGTGTGGGTTTCTCACTCACGTGCCAAGCCTTGTCATACGAAATTGAATGCATCCTTAAGCTTACACTGATGGGTAAAATCCCTGAAACAACAGGCATTTGCTGCTATCATCCAGATGAAACTGTCTCTCTCTCGCTTTACCATGGACTCTCCACTTCCACCGGCGCAGTTCCAGCCCATCTTCTTGCATCCCTACACTGAAAAAAAAATTGGTGTCAGAGCGACACCTTCTTGCAGTCAACTGTAAAAATTACACTTACAAAAGCGTTATTTTACCTGGTCAGTGTCCCGACGGTGATCATTTCGTGATCTACCAAAACTGGTGTCAGATAAGTTTGAAATGACCTCCAAGGGTGTCAATAGTTGACGGTAACAAGCTTACGAGTTTTCGAGTGTCCGAGCATCATGCACCAATTGGGTGTATTCTGACACCAAATTGAGCGTAAGTCGACGTGTCAACGCATGCCCTTCGGCACACAAAAGTTTTCTCTTCGCCATTAGCTCTACCCAAGAGACCCCAGACTTTGTAAGAGATGAGAATCATGGCACGAATGGAATGAAAGAGTTTTTTTCTTTACCAACTGAAGGGACAAATAAGATAGTTGTTCACCATGCAAGGAATGGGTCACCTTATAAACCGATCATGCCCGATGGGGACTGCGGCCATCGCCAGCCTGCCAATTAGGTTCTCCATCACAGACTGCGGATCACATTCTCAGTTAGTGCCCTACCTTTCGTCACCGGTGGACACAGATTCTCAAACCTCAAAACCAATCAACAGTGAGTTGGCTCCAACGCTTTACAACATATTTAGCTCTATTGGACTCTGATCTGAGCAATTCAAGTTGCGGCAATAACTCCATGTTTGTGATTTCACGGACCCACAGAGTACATCCGAAAAGGCACCGCTTGTTTCCTCCTCCGGTGGCCAATCATGTAATTTCAAAATGGCCGCCATTTTAATATATACTTCGCCCATATCTGGATTCTGAGCTACATAAAGGCTCCATTTGGTGTGCAATACCCATGTTTGTGATGCCAAGGAACATACTTTTAAATTACATCCAGAAAGTCGTAGATTGTTTCCTTCCGGCAGCCATATTGAATTTCATGGTCCGCCATTTTTATAATACTTCGCCCAATACTGGACTTCTGAGGCAACATAAAGGCTCATTTGGTGGTATGCCATGTTGTGATGTTTTGCTATTGATGTTGTGGCAGAGTGTCACCGTGAAGGCAAAGGCTAAGGGACCATCCCCAACAGAAAAGGTGTTCTGGAACCTGGCGAAGCCCAGCTCCCTATTTAGCTAATTGGACAGCTTAATTGTTTACACGTACACAATTTTGTGCTCCTTGTCTGGTCTTCCTGATTAACATTGTTCCTACCAATTCCGATGCATGCTGGGTTGGTCCTAAAGCTACTGGAAGGTCCAACCCAGGAATATTTTACAAAAATGCATTGACAACTTTGTTAAACGTAATGCTGCTTTCAACATTAGCCTACACTCCAGACAATCAACAAGCAGTCAAGAAGAAAACTGGTCTAGAAGCATCAACTGTATGATTTGTGGTCAGCTGCATGCGATAATACGCAATGTGCACAGCGAGCCTCTACACGAGAGCATCCATGACTATGCAACCTATTAGAGCCTCCGTATGGAAGATAAAAGAAAAATCCAGCTACAGGAGGTGTTGGGTTTCTCACTCCCGTGCCAGCCTTGTCAACTGTAATGAATGCATCCTGAAGCTTACACGATGGGTAACTCCTGAAACAACAGGTCATTTGCTGCTATTCATCCAAGAACTGTCCTTCGCTTTAAACCATGACTTCGCTCCGATGGCCACCGCGCATTCCAGCCCATCTTCCTTGCATCCCCTACACGAAAAAAAAAATGTTGTCAAGCGCACCTTCTTGGAGCACTGTAAAATACACTACAAAGGCGTTTTTTTGACACTGGTAAGTGTCCGACGTGAGCATTTCGTGATCTACAACCGAAACTGGTGTCAGATTAATGAAATGCCTCCAAGGGTGTCACGAGTTGACCGGTAAAAGCTTTACGATTTTTAGAGGGGTCGAGCATCATTACACCAATTGGTGTAATTCTACACCAAATTGAGCGTAAATCGACGGGCAACACATGCTCCTCGTCAACAAAAGGTTCTCTTCGCATTAGCTCTACCCAGAAGACCCCAGACTTTGTGAAAGTGATTATAAGCATGGCACTGACTGGAAATTGAAGAGTTGTTTCTTACCAAACTGCAAGGGACAAAAATAGATCGTTGTTCCCATGTCAAGTATGGGTCACCTTTCAACCGATCATGCCGTGGGGGCTGCGGCCATCTCCAACCTATCAATCTGGTGCGCCATCACACTGCGGATCACATCCAATGAGTTCCTACCCTTTCGTCCACCGTGGACACTGATTTTCTCAAACAACCTCACCAATCACAGTGAGTTGCTCCAACGCTTACAACATATTTACTGGCTGGCTCTATACGCCACCAGCAGAAAAGAAAGAAGCCTCAATCTGTGCCAGAGGTGACAAATACTCATTTTCCCTTTTAACCCAAATCCACCCCCAATTAGGGTGTAAATATATCTCAATAGACCTGCGAGTGTAATTTTACACCTCGCTTGGGTGTAATGACATTTTTTGAAAATGGTCCTAGGTAAACCACCCTAGGTTGTCAAAATGAATATGACACACAAAGGTGTCAGTTTTACACCCCTATGGTGTCAATTTGACACCTTTAGGTGGCCAACTGAGACCCCTTTTTTGACACTTGTTTTATGTATCAAAAGGCACCAATAATTTTTTCAGTGTAGAGATTGCGGTGGGCTATACTTGGGCCTGGGGACGCGCTGTTCGCGTTCAGAGGCGGGTCCATCAGAGGTTTGGGTGTGCGTGATGAATTCGTGAAACGGTTTAAGCCCTTGTTGCCACGGCAACAAAATCCAATCAAGCAAAGTAGACTGTGGACAACAGGCCTACCGTATCCCATGTAGAATTGTCCAGCTGGACGAATTCCTGTTCATGATTTACAGCATTAATTCTTAAGAGCCTAGGACAACTTGAAGCTTAAGTCTATCATAGAATTGTCTCTTGCAGGAGCAGGATAAGTGCCGTCGAGTAAATACTCCCTCCCAGAGATCCCATGAAACCTTGACGGGAGAAAGGTGGGGAATACCAAGGCTCCTCGGCAGTATACTTCGTACTCAGGTTCAACACTCTTGTTGAGGAGCTTCAAGATTGAACCCAAGCACAGTATCCGAAGCCGCCACTTCACCAAACTGCCTTTACCCTCATATGACAAAGACATCAAAGCCAGAGAAAACTGAAGTCTGCAGACAAGAAGCCTGAACTAAACCACCAGAAGCCCAAGCAGAACCTTGATGTGGCACTGAGACTACACTTGATGATGCTTACACTGTGGTGCTTGAGGAACAAGGCTGAAGTGCTTGACACCCTACATCTTCAAAACAAGCATGCTGCTGCTTGGGAGGCCCTGAAGGAGCTGACTGATAAGAAATCTACCGTCCCTATAAGAATCAAAAGGTGAAATAACTGAAAGAGTGTCTCGACCATGGTTTCAGCACTTTAGTTCTCCTACTTGGCAACCCAGTTCAGAATAACACTTACCTTGATGAACCTTTCTCATCGAAAGATAGCAGATGCTTTCCTCTCAAGACTGAACCTTTCACTATAGAAAAGTTCTGATCTGCCTGAAGAAACTGAAAAACACCAAGACGCCTCGGTCCCAACAACATTCCTGCAGTAGTAAAGTAGGGTAGTGGCAAAGTATTGTAGCATTAATCTGGAAGAATCCACTTTTTCCTGATCGACTGTTGGAATTTTGTAACAACCTCACCTGGGACACAAACCAGCTGCCTTATTATATTTTAACATCGTTCACCCCACTCCTCAACCAACGAAAGGTGAACTCCAACCCCAACCTACAGACGATCACACTGTCACCACTGGCCTATTTTTAAGATCTACAAATCAATGATGCCTCAACAGAATCGGTTTCTCGAATTAGATCCCATTCTCAGACTAAACCAGAATGGTTTTCGTAAAGGCAGATCAACATTACTTCAGATACTTCTCTCCGAAGGCTAACCGAAGAGTTGAGAATTTCCAAGAAAAAAGGTTCACTATTGTGTTTGTTAGACTTTTCCAAAGGCTTTGACAGTGTTAACAGAGATTAATGCTGCATATCTTACCAACTAAGGTGTCCCAAACGAGGACTGTCAAAGCAATTGCCATCAAGTATGATAACCCATCTAGCTTTGTGCAGACCAGGGATAGGCCCACAAAGAGTTACTAACAAATAATGGAATGCTCCAAGGAGATACTCTTCCTCCATATCTCTTTGTAAATCGTGGTGATTACATCCTTCAGACAGTCTTGCCATCAAACCCAAGTGTTTAGACGTCACCAAAGGCAGTATCTCACAGACCTTGACTAGCAGATGGATCTAGCTTTAAACAGCCGATCTGATATGTGGTGCACAAGACATTACTTGAGAATGCTCCAGACAAAGTCGGCCTACAACTAAATGCCAAGAAGACGGAATATATGGACGTCAATGAGGAAGATAACATCAATCTATCTGCACTACAGACGGTACCCTACTCAAAGAGGTCAGGGAATCCAAGTACCTAGGGTCCTAGGTTGCCGACAGCAAGAAGACTTCGTGTCATGCAAAGGAAAGCTTGGAATGCCCTGCAAAATAAAATACACCACCAATGGCAATCTGGTATCTCCAAATTTAACCAAGCTGAGTCTTTAGAGCCTAGTGAAGAGAGTATCTGTTATATGGATCTGAGACCAGGGACAATGAAGAAAGAGCTACAGTATAAACTGGATGACCTCTAATTCCTTATAAGGGTGCAAAACATATCCTGGCGTGCGCACACATGACTATAAAGCACAGATATAATGATATCCCTCCAATCTCTTCTGTTGCCCCAACGCCAAAAGCACGATTTGCCGGTCACTGTTATCGTACGATTGATCAAGTAGTCTCAGGACAGGCGTTCGAGGTTACCATGCCCCAAACAGATGGATTGCTCGAGACATGCAGCAGGATCCATATGCAATCCCCCACTTAATGACGGACAGGGAAATTTGCGGATACTGGTGAAACAGCATCTCGGCTGCGGGCCGCTGATAGCGGGAATTGGTTCAATACTTGAATTGCACGGGACATATGGAGAAGCCCATACATTGAACCTATACATACCAGAGTATGGATCTCTTAGGATTCCGTGTGATTGAAGTGGTTCGGTGCATTGCAATAGGATGTATATTGATTAGGAAGGAGCAATTGAGCTATTTTGCTCATAAGGGCCAGATATCGGGAGCGAAGTATATGTTAAAAAAAAGTGGCCATTTTGAAATGGCTGTCAGAAGAAAACAATCGCGACCTATGGATGCAAATTATAATTCCTTAAATCCACAAACATGAGTATTGCAACCAAATGGAGCATTCTTATGTGCCCAGAAGTTTCAGAATGATATTGAGGAAGTATATGTTAAAATGGCCGCCATTTTGAAATTCAAGATGGCCACCAAAAGGAAACAATTGGAAAATGTTGGGTGTATGTAAATATGTGGTCATTGACATCACAAAAACATGGGTATTTTCACCAATGGGAGCTTTCCATGTGCTCAGAAGTCCAGGTATATATTAAAAATGGCGGCCATTTGAAATCAGGTATGGTGCCTAGAGGAACAATCCTGTGAATTTTTTGGATGTAGTATTTGCATACACTGACATCACAAACATTGGTTTGGCCACCAGCTTGTGCAGGTTTAGGAGCAAAATATGTTTAAAATGCGGCCATTTTGAAATTCAAGATGACCTCCTGAAGGAAACTATTGCGACTTTCTGGATGTAATATTTGTGTTTCCTTGACATCACAAACATGGTATTGACACCAATTTTACCTCTCTATGTTGTTCAGAAGTACAGGCTATAGAGAAAATATGTTGAAAATGGCAGCCATTTGAAAACCAAGTGGCGGCCAACGGAAGGGATTAAAAAAATGGTAACAATTTGAGTTTGGTTCCTGGGACCCATTAGATACATTAAGATCAAAAATTCCAATTGTAGCAAAAAAGCCAAATCTCAAACCATCAACACACACCACCCCATACTAATCTAGTAGTGAGGTTTACATGGTTAAAGATTAGAAAAGAGGATTTTTTCTAGTTTAGTAAACTTCTAGGCCTGCGGTTGCAATCCTCTTGGCTAGAAAAAGTAAATCTAGAAAAAAAATGACAAAAAAAAAAAACTGAAAAAACGTTTTAAAAATGTCTAAAAAAGTGTCTTGTTAAGAGAACAATCTCAAAACTATATACGTTTGAAATCTTCCTTATATAGTTTGAAAAAGTGTATTTTCTGCAAAACAATTTCAAAAAAGTGTCTTTTTAAGAGATTTTTCAGTAATAAAACTCCCACAAGTGTAGCTCTTGCACGGATGTGTGTGTGTAGGGTTGTGGTTGTTGTGTTTACAACTTTATGTCAATTCGATTACATCATCTTCAAACTCCATGCTCCACTCCATCTTAGCTCATGGTTTAGTATTAAAAAAAAAATGTTGTTTTTGCCCCCCCCCAGGAACAGCTATTTACTATCGATTGCCACAATGCAGATGTGTCTGTTTGCACTTGTCTCGTTAGGTCTATTTAACACTTTGTGAAGATGTCGTCCTGTCATGCACATTGTAATTAGGTCAGTTACGGTAAACTTGTATTTAAGGTAAGGGTGACCCAATTTACCCCGAGACTATGATCTGTTTGGTTACAACCATGATTATTTTGTATTGCCTCCTATATATAAATGTATTCTTTATATTCTATTATGTAATGCTGATATCTGGTAAAAAATAAACTGAAACTGACTCTGATTTTCACCGGATTCCCAGATATCGTCTCTTGAATCGCCTTAGAGTGTGACAAATGCTAGCAGCTCTAGTACATTAATGTGGAGCTTCCTTATAAACTTCGACCACACACCTTTCATTAGAGGGGACCTCATGCATGCTCCCCAAACTATCTTCGAAGCATTCTGTTGAAATTTAATATGGAGTGGTATTTCGTTGAATTATTTCCCACATAGGTTCTTTGAAGTTGCCTAACCAACGTAGATGCTTCACGATCTTTGTATTCAAAGGGACTTGAAGAGGTGAGTCGGACGGTGGTCTCTGTGTAAACTTAGAAGTTGAAGCTGGAGCCAGTCTTATTCTTCATTCTGCA